>JAUELK010222336.1:754-19225 GCA_031471215.1 Gastropteron pacificum | reverse complement strand
CTCACCAACATTCTGACAAGATCTTTCACTGTCTATAGTCGGGTACCTATTTTACACCTGGGTGAGGTGAGAAAGTATCTTTTCCAAGAGTGCACCTTGTGGTGGATAAGAAAATACTCTCAAATCCAAATCGAGTCGGCACGGCCGGGGATCAAACCCCGGACCTTTGACTTGTGAGGCCAACGCTCTGACCACTGTGCCACCAGATCGACATAACATAGTGAATGATTTGAACAAATTGTTCTGGGACTTAAGCTTATTTCATTCTCTAAAATTTCACATGTGTTAATATCTTATTTGTAGCATACAGCTTTGTCTGGTATTTGAATGAAGCATCAAAGTCCCCACCCCCCCCCCCTCACTTCTGTTTCACCAGAAACCCACATTTAGTGGAGCAAAATAATTCTTATGCAGTAACCAATGTTTAGTCTTGGGACACAAAATATTAATGACAACACAACACTGTTGTAGACAAGACATGTTTTATAAATCACCTGGAAATGTTGCTTCAATGTAGTGTTGTGTAATATATATTTTTTTAAATCCTTGCCAGCTAATGAATTTGAGAATTATGTTTGCATGTATCTCTATTCAAGTGTACATGATACATAACATGAATATGTTTTGATGGAAGATCTGTTTTATACTACACAAAACTTGTGACATGATGCATTGTTTTTTGTTTGTTTTTTTGTCAATGAATTTTGCCAAAATAAACAATGACTTGAAAACTTTGACTGTCTTTCTCAGATTCTTCATGTAAGCTTGTTAATCTTGTCCATCTTATTGAATGTAGTGTAAAATGCCTTCAACTATGACTAAACAATAATGACTTGCAAGTGTTGATGTACCAATACATGTAGCCAGTGAAAAGACTGTGCTCCCCTCTTTTACACTCACTTGCAAACAAACTGTTGAAGAAGAAAGTGCATGTTTTGAAACAAATCAGGGTGAGCATTCAAAGGAGTAATTCAGTAAAAGAACAAACTATACCTTGATTGAGAGAAGATCACAGAACAAACAAACTGAATTGACTCTGTATATTCAAGCAAAGGCATTTATTCAGCAAAGACACTTTTAGCAACATATATGAAATCATATGATAGAGTATCTGTATAGTCGCCCGCCTTACTATGTATGCAAGTTGTCAGTTATTGGATTTTGATTATTAAGAGGAAGCAGGATTTGCATGAAAGTTGTTTTTTTTTAGTGTGATATAATTGCATCAACCAGCAGTGCGGAAATTTGTTTTCTTTTACAATCATAAGAGTCACAGCGAAAGCTCCAATTGAGTGTTTCATTTAATATTGTAGGAGGGTCCACACTTATTACATTAAGAGTAAAAGCGAGTATAGTATTATAGGCACTATTTTGGTTAACATGCCTTGAAATGAAATAGAACTTTCCTTTGTTCTCAGAAGTTTGTTAATATTAGAATTAGAAATTGAAGTTATTCCAAAATGAAAACATCATTTGTCAAAAGAACAGTGCATGTAACGATATGAAGAGATTTTTAAGAGTTATGTTCCTCCTTTAAAAAAACTTTTAAATGACATGTAACTACAGTCCGAAAGCCAATTTATCAACTATCATTATCAATGAGCCAATACTCAAAGTCATGAACATGTCATCACCAATATTTAACTTACTGCACTCTCTTTGAACTTCATGACGAACAATGTCGTTTGGTGTTGTTGCTTTAAAAAGAAATACAGAAGGCCTACTACTATTATCAATGCTACTTGTAACATTCCAAATCTAAACGGGTTCACTGCAAATTCTCATAAGTAAATGCTATATGCTATAGCACATCCATAAACATGCAAATATTTAAGAACAAGTGAAATGGTGTGAGATAATCTATGTTAATACTTTGGATAATCAATGATACATTACATATACATATGTATGTTAAATACATGTAAGTATGGATATCTGCAAGTTGAACGAAAGCCTGGTAGAAAATGCACCCTTCAGTACTATACACAATGATATATAAGCAAACAAAAACATTTCCATCCAACAGATAGACACATATATATAATAGGATGTAGTACAGATATGTTGCCATTGCTATTAAGTAGAAATTGAAACGCAAAAAGAATTAATATTGGTAAAATTACATGTACATGTATAAAGGCATTGCTTACCCACAAACATTAAGTGTACACTTTACTTATAGTATACTGCACATATGAATTAAATTTTGAAATACATTACACTTTACACTAACCAATTGCACCAGCACATGGACAGCCAAAACATGCTTAACATCCCTTGTATTTTCAATTTCCTACTAAGGGACAAGGGTCAATGAAAACAGATCTCAACGTCTTGCATGGATCAGTGTGTGTAGTGAGTACTGTGTTCTTCTAATAAATTTGTTGTTTTTTTAAGCATGTAATGCCTCGATTTTACGAAATCTCATAATTTCTCTTCAAATGCATTGATCATTCTTCACGATCACACAAGATCAAAATCACAGCAGAACGACATACATGAACAGTAAGTAAAGAGTAAAGAAAGCAAACTTGATCAAAGTCATCAATCATAAGTACACTGGCCATGGATTAGATGTAGTGGTAGCATAAAATAAATAAGCATGTATATATATAGGCCTATGAATTATTGTAGAGCTGTAGAAATGAAATCAATAATTAATAGAGGACCATTGATGCATTTTTTTTGAATAATTGTAATTGGAAGTAAATGGTGCCATGGTTCTTATTCAAATCATTCTTCAAATACTTCAAAGTAAATCAGTAATTTGTAGGCTACGTGTATTCACAAAAAGCCCATCAAGCTTTTCTATGCCCCTGGGCCAAGCACCGAGTTTTCCGAGATTTGTGCGATGTAATTGGTTTCTTTTTGTATTTTTGTCCCTTATCAGGGACATTTAAAACATTGACTTGGTCCTTAACTATTGAGCGTGTATACAAACTAGCAGTAGCGGCCAACAAGAAAGAATTGAAAACAAACCAAACCAGGAAGAATGTAAATTCAAGCTAAATGTCAAGTCCATTCATGTCAGGTCCACTCTAGGTCAGAGCCATCTCCTAATGGCTTCCTTGAGACTTCTTTGATGTCTTCTCACTCTGCTTTTCTTTTTTCTAAAGCATCAAGTAGTTTGAGGCTACAGAAACAAAAAAAAGTACAAGTAATATCATTTAGAGTAAAGATTTGACCAAAACAATTGCAATGCTAATCTCAATATGCAAACAAACTCAATTCAACAAAGGAATACAGATCGTCTGTCATCTCACAAAGTCATTTATATCTGCAAATCTACTGTTTTGCTGGAGAGAGGTTTATTAAAACAGTTTTGGAAACTATTGTCTTTGGGCTCTGGTGTCAAAACAGGAAGGTCATGTTTGGATCATAGCTTCTTTTGAGTGATACATCTCTCTTTCAGTGTAGATAGACTTCATCGAGCTGATCAGCATGGTAAAATTAACTAAAATAGCCCCAACAAATGGAGATACTTGTGTTCTTCATAGCTGCCACTTGTCCTCAATTTGCTTTATCAGAAATCCACCATTGGCTTCGTGCCACTAATGTTACATAGCAGAGGCCACAACGATGCAAATTATTTATAAGCCAACGGGAAAAAACGACATAGCGAAATAGCGCCTATGTTTGTAGACACGGAGCATTACAATACAACTAGATTTCAGATTACATTGTTTACATATGATGACACACTGGTCTTCGTTGTCTACTCGAACAGATAAACGTTTGAACGCATATTTTTGTTAGTAGGTCGTTATTTTGGGCTCGAAACATCATCTCTATCGCACGGATGCGATCATTTTCTCCTCCCCAGCCGCAGAAAGTTTCTCCTTTTTCTAAATTCTCTGGTGGCAACTATGGTTCTTGAGATGACCGACGAAATGTAGCATACATGTAGATATATGTATTAATATTGTAACAACATATTGCACTGAATTTATCTCAAAGTCAGTATACATAGGCTTCTATACATGTATTCAATATATTATAATGATGAACATTGCATCATTCATCAGACTTCTTGCTACCAATACACAGCTTTCATCATGACTAAGAAAGAAACAAACAGTGCAAGAAGACATTGAGCACCATCATTCTTTTCATACATTAGCGATAGAAAACGAAGAAGAAGAAGAAGAAGAATACATAAGTGACATATACAGAACAACTGAGGAGACATTGCTCAAATGTGTCTATGCTATCGTCTTGTAAAGAAGTAGGACAATATTGTGAACATCTGAGAAATACAATGTCTTAGCTCACTTTTTGTAAATGATAAAAATAATATTTAAAAACAAAACAAAAAAGACACACACTTTTAAACTCTCCCTTTCACTATGTTGATTTCAATACTATAATAATACATTAAATGATTCACGAGGGTAGGGCTGATCAGTAGCTTGAAAGTAATAAATATATTCACTGAAGAGCAAAGGCTTTTACATACTGCACAAAATGTAGGCTACTACTACTACTAAATAATCTATCGGCAGATTTCTTAAGTTCTATGAAACACAGTTAATTTGTTGTACATGTACATGACAAAATTAAAACTCAAGGTTTATGTTTAAGGACTGAAAAGTTGACATTTTTCCTGCATTGATTCATCTTACTAAATACAAGATAGTAATTAAGGTTTGTTAAGAATCAATTTATTTGGATTTCAATGTGCAAGGAAAACATTGTGCTATAATTCATAAAATAGGTGACTATTTACTGTTCAAACCTTCACTGTATATACATTGCAAAATTAAACCCTCATTGAACATTTTTATAAAGAACGTCAATGCCTGTTGCGTAGCTTGACATGTTTTTTACGATACTGCTTAACAATCTTAAACAAATTTGTTTACCCTTTCACTTATGTCAACATACAGATATGTCCAACAAATGTTACCTTTTTTTCATGTCTATAGATAGATAGGAACAACCATAACAGGTAGTACAGTACACTTCCCCGCTCAACAACAAGCTCAACACATAATCAATATAGGATAATGTCTAAAATAGTATATGTACTGCAGAGAAAAAAAAGCAAAAACAAGAAAAAAAACTTTCTCTAAAAGACAGTATTTCTCTTCTCTCTTTCTTTTTTACTTAGTTTTTACAACCACTACTGACACATTTTGAAAGGTGGGCCCTAGGTTTTAACATAATAATAGGAGAACCGCGACCCACAATGCTCCCTATAAGGATTCGATCCTGTGTCGCCCGCTTGGAGACCAAACACTGACTAACCCTGTATATTGTGTTAACCGTGCGGCCACCATGGTGGGTGTGACTTCAAGCAAGCTGTTTAGTAGAGAAATGTGGAACAATCCGAAGCATATTGTGGGTGGAACAAACAAAAGTTTGAAGGTTGATTAGTTCAGGAAAATAAATGGGAAATGCAAGCTCATATTTTTCTATCATAACAGAAGTGAATGGTGCATTATTTTAAACAAAACAAGTGTGAGCTTCTGCTCTTAGAAAATAGGGCACAGATCTATATTTATAACATTTCTAAAAGAGAGGGGGAGAGAGAGAGAGAAAGAAAGAAAGGGCAAACTGGTATGTTCAGGAATGTAGCTCTAGTTAAAAAAAGCTTCAAGATATAATTTCAGGTTCATCTCAGATTAAGAAAAGGAAACATGAAGAAAAGTTGCGCCTGACTGACACAAGACTACTGGACTGGCATACACTTTGATCAACATTTTCTCTCATTTTGCCATGTGCACTCCATAGTAAGATAAATAAGTAACATGAGAAAACTTTGGGAGAACAAAAATGTACATATTATATTGTGTGGACAGAGCTTATGTCTTGGAATGATATCTAATTTTCCTGCATCTTACGTTATTTACACCAAAAAGTGAAATAACATTTGCTAAAAGTTTAAAAAGTACACACAAAAAAAGTCGAACTTTGAGCCATTCTTCAGGAAATGCTTAGAATCTTTCAATGTTGGGGCAAAACAAAACATGGGTACACGAAGGGACAGAGAATGCATCAGTAGAATGAGAAGACTAGCTAGCATGTTTGTCCCTGATTGCCCTGTCATCACATCAGTCTCACTACTCAAATATAAAACACTAATAATCTAGATATCTTTCAGAAAAGGGGGACATTATTCATTCTGCAATTTGAAAGCAAAAATGTGTAAAGTAGTTACTATTGCAAAGCCGTCTTATCATCGGTCTATTCAGCCATAAATAATAATAATAATAATAATAAGAAGAAGAATAGTAATAATAATAATAATAATAATAATAGTAATAATAATGAATTTATATATCCCCAGAATCCACCACAAGTGCTCTATGGCGCTTCACAAAGTCTTAAAACAAAACAATTTTCCACACTTCACACACCCTTAGATGCACAGATATTCTGTTCACATCCTTCAGCAATTTGTAGTCTGCATTATTGGAGACTAAAGAAAAGCTCTTCTAGAGAGCAGTGTTCAGAGCAGAGCATAAAAAGAAAAGAAGAAGACACAGTGTGTCTAGGTATAGTTCTGAGTGATATTTTTGTATTGTGGAGTCGGATAACAGTTCGGAAAGTGTCTACTAGTTTCGTAACCATGTCTTTATTATGTATATTCTTAGTAGAAAACAAAATGAAAGTTTGTTTTGTTTGTTTTTTTAATTCTGTGGCTTATCAATATATATCTAGTGTATATTGTAAAAGGAAACAGAGTTGTTGTTTTTCCCTTTTGAAGGTAAAAATGATAATTGTGTTAATAAACTGTTAATTTTCAAAAAGCAATAAGAAAAGAAACATGTTATACTGTGTAGCAAATATGATAGCATACAAACGTATTAGATAGTTCTATAAAAGGTCTATAAAGAATGCTGCTTCTCACATAAAGGTATGAGAAAGTGTTGAACATTGAATGCATGTGACATAACATGAGTATTTTTTCTTATATGTAAAGATTCATTGACAGGACAATATTGCTGAAAGTGGCAGAACCTTTAAAAAAAAGAAAAGAAAAGAAAAGAAAAAAGGATGGAAATTTGCATACATATAAAATATATAATGCTAAAATTTATAGACTAGCTTACATGTGATTTAATCAGAGAAAAATGAATCAGGCATACACGCAGCATAAATGAAAACAAAATGTTCTTTTCCTTGAATGAAACATGTTAGAGTGTTGAAAATACACACACATTTTGCACAATGAAATAAAAACAGTTGTTACCTTCTCTTTGACAGCAGACTAGTCAGTGATAAAATAAACAGTCAGCAAAACACTGCTATTCTCAATATGAAAATGAAACTTTCTGACAAGTAATTTTTCTTAAAAAGTGAATACTCAGGTTTTGTGCAAAATAAGTTAGTCAGATTTCAAAGTTGGAACTCAAAGCTTGAATAATTTACCTTTGGAAAGAAAGACGGTCAATCTGAAAGAGCACACAAACATAGACATGCACATTAAGAACATTCTACGGAAAACGGCGAGTGAATCAAGTATGCATAAAACATTCTATAGACCACAACGAAGCATTGGGGAATATTCTGTTCCCTGGGAACAAGCATTATATATGCTACTGGCTACTATAATTGCAGGTGCAAAGGACGTCTTCACATTTAGGTCTGGATCTAGTGCTCAAATAATTATTATATCATCTCCGGGCATCATTAGACCTCTTCTCTTTTCTCCGTATGAATGAATGAAGTTGAAAAGAAACAAAAAAAACAGGAGACATTTGAAAATTGCATTGTTCAAAGTTCAAAGCATACAAAATAATATACCATAAACTTGAAATTCGATTTTCTGTCTGCTTCTGGTTGTTCTGTTTGTTGTTGTTTGTTTTCCTTTATTTTTCGTTTTTTTTTCTTCGGGGGAGTCTATTTTGTTGAGGACTTTGAAATAGACGCGAAAGCTTTGATGAACTACTAGAATGTAGTGGATGAAAGGAAGAAACAAGGCAAGTGTAGCACCAGAAGTCACTCATTCACAAGAACTTGCAAAGCTATATTGGCAAGTTCCATACATAGGACAATTTTGCCAGGACACATGATACATCTCAAGGCTTAAAAAGCCCTGTCAAATGTTTCATGTTTCAACATTTACTAGGATTCAGAGATTCTTCCTGCAGCCTGCAGATTGCAAACAAAAAGTAATTTCACCTTTCGTGGAAAACTCCAATCATTCAACTTGATCTAAAACAACTGGTGAGTATTGACTTAAAATATCCTACTTTCATTTGTTTCCTGGATCAGAAATAGACATGAGCATCTACTTAAGAGTCTCTAGAACTGAGACATACAGGGGTTACACAATGTCTGAATTATAAACAAATGGTAAGGTGTTGTTGTTGTTTTGTTTTGTTTTTTGACAGACAATACAAGACACAGTGTATATTAAGCTCATAATGTCATTCCATGTACATTGTAAGCTATGAAAGGCAGCAGATGGGTGATGGGAATATCTATCAAAGCAAAAATGAAAAACAGAATCCTATGTACAAATGAATGTATGTAAGTGAAGATAAAGAACCATATAAAGTATGTAAGAATCATTAAGCATGCATTAAGCATACACATCTATTTACATATACACATACCAAGTTAGTTAGACAGAGATAATTGAAATGGGAGCTCAGGTGCTTAAAGCAGTTTTGTTCTGTGCACATAAGTAGATCATAGTTTGATGCTTCTTGTGCAACAATGTCATAAATCAACTGAGACATACAATGGTATCTTAAGTTTCACAAAATTGCAACTCTTTGATTCACATTGAACAAAGATGTTGTACTTGAATGAGGTTTTGATCAGTTTTACAATGTCCAAAATTTTAAAGAATTTTCTTTTCAAAATTCGAAGTCTTTTCCAAATTCTAATAGGTTTGTACATGATTGAGTCGTGACCATGTCAAGTTTGATCCCCCAAAAAAACTGCAACCAGGACTGAAATCAACAAACAAACAAAACATTTGAAAAGGGTCTCCTCAGTGTTAACATTGCTAAACCTAACAGATGGGAGCATCGATGCAGTGGGATGGAGGGAACAAATTATGTTCTATTAGAAATATCAATAGATGAGCAATAAAATAAATTGGAACTTGACTGACAGTGAGCAATCAAAGTTGTGTTTCAAAAGTTTGTCAACAAAATGTCATAAGAGCTCTCAACGTGTCAATTCATATACATCTTCACAACCTAGTACAGTAGGCACAGGACTTAGGACAATGCAAGAGTGGCTTTGGTGAGAGTTTAATTTTCTTATTTCATTGAAAAGATTAGAGAGCTCTTGTCCTATTGGAGCATTACCAATGTGCACACTACATGGCATTGGGCAGAAGGGCTAGGGCCCATATGTTGCTGGATCGCTGAAGAAGAATATTATTATTATATTATTATTATTATTAAGAGCATTACCAATATAGACCCATCTCTAGATTAACTATTTACATTGTTCATCAGACTTTGCTCCTTCTGTGTTGACAAACAAGCTGACAGGGACAGGCCAGTATACACTGAATTACTCACATAAGAAATAGAGTTATGAAGAATAAAGAGAACAAAACAATCTTTAAACAAAAGAACCCAATCTCACAAGAATACATTGTCCTCCATTCCTTGTGGGTAAGACCTACCAATAGTCCTTATCTAACACATTGACATTGTACAGGCCTGCCATCACAAACCCTGGTATACTCAGACTGACAATTTCAATAAACAATCTTGATCAATCATTATTATTATTGCAGGTATATAGCGCATACATGACTACTACAGTGGAAGCAAGCGTGACGTATTAAGCTGTGCTCCATTGATTGAAAGATTCGTTGCTTTTGCATTGTTTCATCAATGTAGTAGTAGAGGCAGGAGGGTGAAATACTGAGAGGAAAGTGATGCTTGTATAGAGTAGAAATATACAGTTTTAGAGTATATACTGGTTTTATTTTTTTTCCTCTTTTTTTTTTATATATTTTGTTTGTGCCAATGTTATGCCTTACATGATACACATAGGCAAAGCTTTATACTGAGGTGAATTCTGATAACCTTCATTGTGCTGGAACCTTGCGGAGAACAGCCTTTGCGGTAGACAGAAAACAACAAGTCAAAGGTTTGATAATCATTAAATCAGATGAAAATAAAGAAACAAACAACTTGTTTCTTGATAAGAAGGAAAAAAGAACATTTGTTCAAATGCAAAGATCTAACATGTGTTAAGACTATACAAATTTGAAATAGAAATCTTCAAACAGATTATCTTACTTCTAGTTCTTGAAAGAGGTACAAATTTGATGCAACGTTTTCTTGCTTTCTATTTTTGCCTAAGATGCTCCGTAAGAAGTATTCCTTTCAGTGTGATTATCTATACAGGTAAGAAGATCTATCAGTATCTGTATGATAGATTTCAAGTAAATGGAACTGGTACAATTTGTTCTCCATCTTTTCTAGTCAAATCCGTTATTTCTTAAAATAATCATAGTTTTAGAAGAAAATGTACATGCTAAGCAGAATATTGATTTTCAGTAAAATTTATTTTTATAAGTACACAAAAATAAATAAATTGTTTACAAATTAATGGGTGATACAGGTATTATATAAGTGACCAGTTAACCCTGACTACTGTATATTGCACTTGATCCCATTGTAAAGCTTTCATGTAAAGCTAAGATCACTTCATTTCATTGATTTAAACATTTTGTTATCAAATTATCCATAGTTATCCATTGTTATTGTAAATAGTGAATACAATTTAAATGATATTGGTATCAGAGAATTACATTTCAATAGAGAATATGTACTGTTCTTTGTATATCATAGATTGAACACACAAGCGACATTTTATTTATAAAATTTGAGATGATATAAAAATACCACTTTACCCCATTGTACACCAAGCTCAAGTACCCTTAATAAACTGTGGGCTGGGCTTTTTTTCCACATTAACAGTACACCATTTTATTACACCATTTTGGTCAGATCCCACATCCAATAAAAATAGTTGAAATCAGATCAATTAAGTTTTTGAATGACGCTGTATGACAGTTACATAATGTATTCATTAATCAAATACATTTATATGTATGTATGTGAATATGTGTTAACCAAATCAATGAAATAGAATGCATACTTTGCATCTCTTACTATGTAGTAATAACATAAATAATATGCATACACAACCAGGGGAAAAAACAAAGACTATTTAAAAGTCATTGCACAATGGTATCGTCTGATACATGTTGATTGTCATCTGGACAAACTGAATAGGTAAACAAAATACATGACAGTTTAGAGAGCAAACAAACAGGATTTCCAATGCTTCAAATAATAAAAGCCGATTTGTATAGCGCTTTTTCTCTTTGAGCTCAAAGTGCTTTACAGTATATTGTTATTGTTACCCCGACAAACCTGTTTCATTCCAAAGCCATCTCAACCTCATGGGAGGCATACTGGTACAAATCGAGTTGGCACGGCCAGGGATAGAACCCAGGACCTTTAACTCGTGAGGCCAACGCTTTGACCACCACCATATACCAGTTTCCTTTCTACATTTAATCTAAAGTAGTTTTCTTGTTTTTTCATAATCATGCTTTTTGAGTAACAATACAAAATAAAATCAATGTACACTGGTTAGGCCTATACTTTTGGTTGTTCAACTCTTTACCTGCAAAATTGATTTTGGGGTTTTCGACAAATTGTCTTGGTACCACTGAGTGACAATAGAGGTATAGTAATTTCCAAAGCATTTTCTAGGGGGACGATGAGAGAAAAAGTCTATGGAGTTTTAGACTTTTAGAAAGGAAATTGAATAAGCTTTAAACGTCTAGCAAACAAAAAATGAATTTCGGGGGGAGATAATCACAATAAGCAAGGAAAGAAGTCCAGACCTTGTGAAACAAAACAAAAGACCCTATGATGTTTACCGATGTATCGGTAATTGGCGGATTTGGGCAAGCTCCGGTGTTTGCCTACTCATTGTCCTTGAGATTTTCCTCCAGATATTGTGTCCGAGTGTTTGCCTACTCATTGTCCTTCAGATTTTGTGTCTCAGTGTTTTCCTACTCATTGTCCTTGAGGTTGATCACACAGCTAGTGTCCTTCTCCACCTCGTAGTACATGACTTTCTCCCGCCCAGTGTCTGCGTCTTTGGAACCATCTCCACCACCTGGAGCCCCATCCATGCTGACCCCAGCCCTAGCCTCATAAACCCCAGCTCTCGGCTCATAAACCCCAGCCCTATCATCATAAACCCCAGCCCTAGTCCCCGCCTCAGCTGGCTTCCCCTTTGCCACAACCCCCACAGGCCTTTCACCAGCCCCTCTTTCAGCCCCAGGATCCATTGGCCCGTGTTCCGGGAAGGCGTGGGCCATCTCACTGCCATCCTCTGACTGTGGCGTGAAGGCCTGGGCGGTGGACGTGTCCACACAGTGCCGGCTGACCGCGTCGTCCGAGAATGACCGCTCCTGGATGGCCAGGTGTGAGGTCAAGGTGACCGACTCTGTGGTTATATTGTCAGGCGTGCTGAGCTCTGTGTAGGATGGATCTATGCTACTCAGTTCAGTAAGGTCAATGTAAGGTACCTCTTTGGTGGCGCGCACCACTCGCAGGCAGTTCACGTTGTTCAGGTCAATCGGGTCCTGGTCATTCTCTCTGGGGACGGTGTGGGGGAAATGGTCAGAAATGTTGAATCTGTGTTAAGGTATAATGAAATGGTCAGAAATGTTGAATCTGTGTTAAGGTATAACGAAATGGTCAGAAAGGTTGAATCTGTGTTAAGGTCTAATGAAATGGTCAGAAATGTTGAATCTGTGTTAAAGGTATAATAAAATGGTCAGAACTGTTGAATGCTGTGTTAAGGTATAATGAAATGGTCAATAATGTTGAATCTGTGTTAAGGTTAAACGAAATGGTCAGGAACGTTGAATTTGTGTTAAGGTATAACGAAATCATCAGAAAGGTTGAATCTGTGTTAAGGTATAATGAGATGTTCAATGTTCTTTGTCCCTTGGCTACCTTAAGAAAAAAGCTTGTAAACAAACTTAGCTTAATCTATAATTATGGTTATAGTGGCTAGTTTTACACACATGCATTGTTAAAGTAATTAATAATTGTAACGGCTACTTTTTTAACATAATTTTAAAGTAATCGTCACTATGGTCTAAAAACAATTTTGAAGTGATGTAATTACTGTTTTTCTATAAATAATTTGTATCACATATTTACTGAAAAAAGTGATTTGTCACAACCCTGATACATGTACATACAGCAAAATGTCATACTTTAGCAAGCTTCATATTTCTTTCTAAATTAGCATCCCACACTTCTACACAGGTCCAGTAAAGTAATCCATATTTTTAATGTTCATAGGAGGTTCTGTAAAGTGCTGACTGTAAAGTTCTGACTGTGTCAACAGTTTAGGCCAGTGGTTCTAAACCTAGGTGAGTTTGTCTCAAGGGTTCCGTGAAGCCTCCGCCACAGAGGTCACTACCCACAAGACTCATCATATATTCATGTATTTATTTGTTACACCCTCCACGAATCATAGGTCAAGTGTGGAACAACTTGCCACAGTCTCTTATAGAAATAAATTCGCTGTCACTTTTGAAAAAGCGACTAAAAAATCATATCTTCAATAAATATTTATCTAACAAATTGAAATGTTTCTATTGGATATTTCTGTTTATGTATGTTTATGTGTTGTCACAATGCTTGTGTTTTGCTGTAGGCCTACACTGTATTCCATAATTTTCTACTGTACTTTTATTGTGTTCTGCATTGATTGGTGTTGTGTGAATGAGTGACGGACAGTGTCATTGCAAAGCGCTCAAACCTGACAGAGGGATGAGCGCTATATAAATGATCTTTATCTTTTATTTTTATTATTATCATCTGATTCTATTTTTTTTACGAAAGAAGGGTTCCATGATACAGATATGAAACTGTTGGGGGTGTGTCCCTCCAAAAAGGTTAAGGACCCTTGGTTAACTGATTCATTACCAGCTAATTTTCAGCCTGTGACAACGTTTTTTCCATAAAGGAATGAATAGTTTTAGTGAGATGCCGTTCAGAGCGGCTTCCGGTAGCCATTGGAGAAACTGAGTGCCGCTGTAAGCCGCTTGTGGTAGCAAATCAGTTAAAGTCTTAGCTCAATCAGTAAAAGTCTTAACTCAGTCAGCTAAAGTCTTAGCTCAGTCAGTTAAAGTCTTAACTCAGTCAGTAAAAGTCTTAACTCAATCAGTTAAAGTCTTAGCTCAATCAGTTAGTCTTAGCTCAGTCACTTAAAGTCTTAGCTTAGTCAGTTAAAGTCTTAACTCGTCACTTAAAGTCTTAGCTCAGTCAGTCAAAGTCTTAGCTCAGTCAGTCAAAGTCTTAACTCAGTCAGTTAAAGTCTTAGCTCAGTCAGTTAAAGTCTTAACTCAGTCAGTAAAAGTCTTAACTCAATCAGTTAAAGTCTTAGCTCAATCAGTTAGTCTTAGCTCAGTCAGTTAAAGTCATAGCTCAATCAGTTAAAGTCTTAGCTCAGTCAGTTAAAGTCTTAGCTCAATCAGTAAAAGTCTTAGCTCAGTCAGTTAAAGTCTTAGCTCAATCAGTTAAAGTCTTAGCTCAGTCAGTTAAAGTCTTAGCTCAATCAGTAAAAGTCTTAGCTCAGTCAGTTAAAGACTTAGCTCAGTCACAATAATAAAAGAGTATATTCTGCCTGCTGCTAGGGTGTCACCTGTTGTAGATTGCTATAGCAATGTTGGCAGGGTGGGGGATGGCCAAGGGAACCTGCAGCTTCTCAAACTGTGCCGCAGTGGCAGCCGATGTGTGGAGGCCACGCCCACTGGACCTGGGTGGACACATGGTGGTGGGGGTGGTGGTGATGATGATGGTGATGATGATGATGAAGATGATGATGATGACGATGACGATGATGATTATGATGATCAGGAGGAGGAGGAGGACAATACTCTTGTACATTCTAAAATTGTCTAAGAACTAAAGAATTCTTTGCATCCTCATCAGCAATAGATACATTTAATAACAATATCAACAAGAAGAATGATGACAAGGTTTTATGATTCAATTTCTTAAGTTTGAACCCTGAATGCATTATCCATCTCTAACATTCAATATTCATTCAACCACTGACAACATCAAGTATCTAGTAAGCATTGTTCAATCTTGAGAATTATTAAAAGTATTATTTTCACATTTTATTTATCATTCATTAACAAATCTATGAATAAAACCCCTCAATAATCTGCTCAATTTCAACCCAAAAACCCAAAGAACAAACCTGGAGTTTTTCGCTACTGGATCAAAGCACTTGACCTCCAGGTATGGAGCCGAAACATTGATCTCCCCTGGAAAATCAAAACTTGGTGTCAAGTAAAACCATGAGAGAACACAGATGGTAAAACATGTATCAATTAAAAGAGAACAATAAATTCTTATTGTCCTTTAAGAAAACTTGAAACAACCAATAAATACACGAGCCGTAGTTCTTTGAAAAATAATTTCGACTCATCAATTGTAATTATTGATGTTGATTGGGGCAAAGTCAAAGGGAAAAAAGAACCGACGTCACATTCTAAGCCTATTCATTCTGGGTCACACAGCCTCGGTCACATAGGCAATGCAGTCTTTGAGTCCAAACTGCCAATAGTGATACAACATTCACACATTTAAAGTTACAGCCATGATTTAGAACTGAATCAAGTGTATGTCACATCATTTTCTGCAGCCCTTGTTTGAAAGAATTCACAAAGATGACCACAGCACGTGGTCCAGAGGTTCCATAAAATCTAAGGAGTTATATGAGTGTCAAAGGTCCGGGGTTCAATCACCGGCCATGATGACTTGATTTGGATTTGAGAGTATTTTCTTATCCACCACCAGGTGTTGTCTTGGAAAAGGTACTTTGGCACACATTTCTCACCGTACCCAGGTGTGCAATGGGTACCCGACTTTAGACAGTGAAAGATCTTGTCAGATTGTTGGTATGGGAGCTGGCCAGGCAGAACTACCAGTATGCCTCCTAGGAGGTTGAGATGGCTTTCGAATGAAACAGATCTGTCGGGGTAATAATAATGCTTTGTAGAGCTCAAAGAGAAAAAGCGCTAAATAAATCGGTTATTATTATTAATATTATCATTTGTATATTATTATTGTTATTATTATTAACATTATCATTATTATTATTGTTATTATTGTTACTATTATCATTATTACTATTATTATTACTATAATCATTATTACTATTATTATTATTACTATTATCATTATTATTATTATTATTACTGTTATCATTACTATTATTATTATTGTTATTATTGTCAGACAGACGTACCTTGTGGGGTGTGAAGCTCCAGCACCACATCCAGGTCATCCTGCAGGTCAGCACTGGCCAACATCCCGGCGTACCTGGTGATGTTCATGTGGTTCACCTGGGAGAGACAGAGAAACAATTGCAATGTTTTCTACATTGTGCCTACGTGGTTTTGCGAAGTTCGTTGAGTGGTCGTCATAGGCTTTGGCAATGTTCGTATCTCGAATTAAACTCATTTGCTCATGAGCATATTGTGTAAATGGACGCTTCTGTGTGGAAGAAACAAAAAAAGGGCTAACTGGGATAATATGTCGTTACTTCTCGTTATATATCTGAATAAGTTGACATAATATAACATAAGAAATCGTAGATTTTTACATTATCCAGACTTTTGTTGTTGTCTGATTATGAAGAAGATGGCTTGAAATAAGATTTGTAGAATTGAGATTTGCATGATCAGAAAAGTGATCCATAATGGATATGGACCCACCAGTGTGGACGAAGTGAACTCTTACTATAACAAACTGAACTTACTTTCAGATGGAAGAAGTTGTCAGTCTCTTCCAAAGGCACCAGAAAAGCAGGAGAAAATACTTCCTTCAGAATCTTGCTGGCCAAACCTGATACACAAACATTGAAGATGTAAAAAAAACACACAACAAACTTGTCTTACTATCTAGGCTATGTATACATACAGTGTGGACTATGCCGGATTAGCTCAGTCGGACTCGGGATCCAACGACCCCGGGTTCAGGCCCCGACTAGGGCAAGTTCCGTAATCCCCTGGGAAAGGTTTTTGACCACCATTTCCTCACCCAACCCGGCTATAGGAATGTTTCTGCGCCTCACAGGCTGCCTGTACTTGTGTTTATTGTTTGTGATGTGTTAGTAGCCTGTCGGGGGAGTAATAAATCTTTACTACTCTCACATCACCACTAAACTGAATGAAGTTTCAATATAAAAAAAACAAGACAGTGGTGGCCAACAAGAGAGAATAACTCCGTGGCAAGATTGTAGAGTGTAGTGACTGTGGAATTACATGGATTGTTCCCCTTTGTATACAGCGAACAGCCACCTGGGCCTATGTGCGTAAATTAATTGCTTCAACCCCCCCCCCCCCCCTCTCTCTCTCTCTTTCTCACTCTCTCTCTCTCTCTTTCTCACTCTCTCTCTCTTTCTCACTCTCTCTCTCTCTTTCTCTCTCTCTCTCTCTCTCTCTCTCTCTTTCTCACTCTCTCTCTCTCTCTCTTTCTCACTCTCTCTCTCTTTCTCTCTCTCTCTTTCTCACTCTCTCTTTCTCACTCTCTCTCTTTCTCTCTCTCTCTATCTCTCTCTCTCTCTCTCTCTCTCTCACACACACATACACACACTCTCACTCTCTCTCGCTCTCTCTTTCTCTCTCTCACCCCTCCAGTCCCGTAGCTCCAGCTGTTGTCCCTCCCAGAAGTCCTCCTCAGACTGCCTGGTGGACCGTTGTAGGACATGCTCGGGGTAGAACTCCTCCAGCAGTTTGGCCGTGTACACCACAGTCAGCTGGGGGGGGGGGGGGGGGGGCATAGTCATTCATGTATAAATATTCTATATTGGTGGCGCATTATTTCAGTCGGTAGCGTGCCGGACTCGGGTTTCAACGAAGGGGGCGAGTTCCGTAAACCCTTGGGAAAGGTTTTTTACCATGTCCTCACCCCACCCAGGTGTAAAAGGGGTGCCCGGTTATAGGATTGTTTATGCGCCTGTATGTACTCGTGTTCGATGTTTGGAATGTGTTATGTGTTGTATACGTTAGTAGCCTGTCGAGGGAGTAATAGATGTAAAGCGCTTTGAGCTCTCTTATTCTACGACTTATTTTCTTTGCATGGTATAAACATTTTGTTCATCCCTCCTCATCCCTTCTCAGGTAAATTTGCCTCAGTGTTATGAGCTCCGCTTTTACCTGAAGCAAACACACAGTCGCCACAGAGCAGTGCCTTTGATGTATCAGACACGGACGTTAAGACAATAGACATAGGTCCAAACTCTGACATGACCTAAATGTGTCGATAGAGGTGCAGCCTGCAACTCAAACTGTCTCGGGAAATGTAATAATATGTTTTTGTCACTTTCAAATGTCTTGGGGGTTCTAAATTAGAGCGACACCGTGTCCAATTTTAAACGATTTAGAATGGGGGGGGGGGGGGGGGGGGGGGGGGGGGGGGGGGGGGGGGG
>JAUELK010222325.1:0-10030 GCA_031471215.1 Gastropteron pacificum | reverse complement strand
TCTCTCTCTCTCTCTCTCTCTCTCTCTCTCTCTCTCTCTCTCTCTCTTTCTCTCTCTCTCTCTCTTTCTCTCTCCCTCCCTCTCTCTCTCTCTCTCCCTCTCTCTCTCTCACCCTCTCTCTCTCTTTCTCTATCTATCTCCCTCTCTCTCTCTACCCCCCCTCTCTCTCTACCACTCTCTCTCCCTCTACGTCTCTCTGTCTCTCTCTCTCTCTCTCCATCTCTCTCTCGCTCGCTCTCTCTCGCGCGCGGCTCTCTCGTTCGCTCTTTCTTCCTCATTTCTTGTATTTTCGAAAACATGTAAAACATGTCCACCTTTTTAATTGCCGCAAAAGACGAGGAAATGGATACGCGTGCTTTTGATTTCCCTCTAATCGCCCTCTCCTCCTAGTTCTTAGAGCTCCATTTCCCAAGGTCTCCTAATGAACTACATACGTTATCACACTTTATGTGAATGAAATGTCATGTCCATGTTCGTGTTTTGCTGGGGTAAGTTTACAAGTGGTGTGTACACCTATTGCCTCCCCCTATTTACAGGTTATCTGCCTTTTTATGGATGTGACAGGGATTCGTTTGGGGGAATTATTTCTCTGTACAACTTTGATCTTTTTTTTTTATCTCCTTCTCCGTTCCCTACAACTTGGATCACGCCGAGGATCTTGGTATTGGCAAGGTTAATAGATGATCTTTGGCTCCGGAAATACTTTTTTAAGAAGCACAAATGATACAAGATACGTACGATGAGAATAGTGGGAGTGTCCAAAAATAAGAAACTGTGTTACTTCTTTAAGATACTAGAGGACATTATATGTATCATTGTTATGTGAACCAATGTATCTTTGTCTCTGTTCGTCAATATTGTCATACGTCTTTGTTTCCTGTGTCCACAAGTCTTCTGTCATTGTTTGGAATAAAGTAAGATCCTGAACAAAGACTTATTGAAGTTATTTATATACTGTAAACTGAATTGCTAATGTTTCATTTTGTCATTTACCTTACAGATTGAAGCGATCTACCCGAGGACCTCGACACCCCCAGCCCCTGACGTGAGGCCTCGATGACTCCATGGATCGGCAGAAGGTGGTACACTTCGCCAGGGGCCGGCGACCTCCCGACTCCGGAGGACCAAGAACTTCACCCATCAGTCTGCGACGTCCACGAGCCACCACCTCCGTGGACAGGGCTAGAGTGGCGCCACTGGTGTCCATGGACAGGGCAAGAGTGGCGCCATTGGCGTCCATGGAACCTGACAGCTTCGGAGCGCCACCTCGTGACTACATCAAAGGTGGGAACGTCCCATCTCAAACCATCTCAGACTCCTGGGGAGCCGGGACCAATCGGCGACACGACGCTCACATTAATTCCCCAACATCCAGCGATATCGTCAATACGAACAGTGGTATCAACGGGAGGCCCGTAGACGGGAACACGGTACAACTATCTCGGCAGTATTCCCAGCCCGTGTCGTCTTCGCCTGTGATAGAGTTTACGAGACCAAGACTCGTCCCATCCGGGGGACGTAAGGGGTCTGGTGGACTAGACAACAGCGCTGACTCACCGCAGCACGAAGATTACGATTTCCACAGACAGCCGGCCCCAGAACCAACCAGACACTACAGCTTCACGTCAGTGCCGGAAAGTCGAAAGCAGTGCGAGTCTCGGGGCAATCTCCGGTGGATCCGATCCCTCAGCCGGGCGAAGCCAAACAAGGTGACGTCTCCCGATAGCCACCACCCACAGAGCAACCCTGGTGGCACCTCACCTTCCTCTGGGGCCGCTTGGTCTTCGGAGAAAGTCAACTCCACCCCCAACAATGCATCATCCCCAGACACAAGGACTTGTTCTAGAACCAACGACTTCGTTGACGGTCCAATGCGTCAACTGTCAAAGGACCTTAGTCGCGATGTTGTGCAAAATAGTTCTTACGAAACACATACATCGCAGAGTAAGACCAACTCAAATTTCACGAAGGAAACAATAATAAAGAGAGAAACACAAATGGTTACTAAAACTGTGATACGGCAATCCTCGTTTTCAAACAATTCGTTCGATGATGCTAATCGGTTCAACAATTCGTTTACGGAAGGATCTTCATCTCAGCGTCCACAGTTCCGGTACGCAAAGCTTGCATATCAGTCCCATTCCCTAGATCGAGCTCAGAATCCCCACTCGTCTAGATCAGCGCCATCTACCTCCGGCCTCCACGAAATGAAAGAGCCGCTCATCTCCCCAGAGGATTTGTTAAAAGGTGACAATTTCACAAAATTCAACGACACCCCTTCTACTCCGCCAAGTTTCCCTCATGAGGTAGGTGCTCGCAGGAGAAATTACATCCCGGCAGCAAAGCCAATTCCTCGAAAACTTTCTAGAGAAGAGGGTCTCACTTTGGCTCGAGACATCGCCAAGTCTTGTGTATCAAACGCCGACAAACCTCCAGTGGGTTGGAAGCCCAGTAGCCCTAACAGAGGGCGTCCATTTGTTCAAGACAGCAAATCTCAGTCATACAAAACTAGTCCCCTCTCACAGCCCAAACATTGGACAAGCAATATAAGCTCAAGTGATACCTCATTCGACAGTTGTAGTTCTGGAAATTACAAGAATTGTGCAATATTACCTAACCGGACCAGTAATGTGCCAACAAAACATTATCCTGGTAGTCCAAGTGACACTAACCCTTCGTCTCAGTCGCTAGGTGGTTCTACGTCTCAATCGCTAGGTGTTTCTACGACTCCTCAGTCTCCCGGTGTCCAGCCATCAGGAAGTCCAGACTGGAAAAGGAACTCAATGCGACTGGCGACGATGGGTTACACGAGCATGTCCGATCTCACTAAATCTTTAGATTGCTTGAATTTAGTAACAGAGGCTGACGAGACGAAAAATGTGCCAGCAGATTCACAAAAACATTCAAACACTAGTCAGCCCCCTTTCCCGAAACAAGTGTACAGGGATTCGGGGACAGCTATGTCAAAGTACGAGTACGGGTCACAACATGTTAGCGACAGTCCCAAATTAGACTCTCGCACACCAGATAGAGGTATAGGGCATACATCACCGAACGTTCGAAGACCCTCAAGTGGAACCAGAAATCCAACAGCCCACCAATATTCACACAGACGTTCGTTTGAGAAAAACGAGCCAAAATCCCATGACATTCACAGAGGTTCTTCTTTCAACCATAATGATTTCCGACTCGAACGGGAGACTAACTCCATCATTTACACACCTACTGTCAATGCATCATTGAGGAAGGCAAGTCCTTATGATCCGAACTCTCAACCTGTTAACACAACATCCACCAAGCCTCCCTTGATTCCAAAGTCGAATCGTGAGTCACCAAATGACTCCTATTCACCGACGAGCTACCGTGCATATACGGATACACGAACATTTGCACAGTCACAACCAGGCCCACCCCCAGAAAGCCCTTCCAATTCATCCAACACAAGAACTATTCGCAACTCGAAAGAGAACTTGTCGAATGTGAATGACGAACGGACCAATACGATCAAACGAAGGTCTTTGAAATTGGCAACGTCCAGTTTTTCTGACTTGACCCTAGATTCAGTAGACATAAGTAGCCCAAATCTATCTCAAACGTTAGGAAGACATAGTGACCCCCGACCTAGAGCACAAGACAGAAGTTTTCATGATGATAGTAGTCTGATAGCAGGATCTCCACACAGTGAAATTTTCTACACGCCAAATGTCCAAAGACGAGGATCTCGAGGACCAGGCCTTACTGGAAGTAGTCCCAACTCGTCATATAATGGCAGCTTCTATTCGTGTCAAAGTCAAAGTCTGTCTGCCAATTCGTCACCGATGGTCGGACGTTTCAGTCAATACAGTAATCTCGACAATTCCAGAGAATCTCATTTCACCAACAAGAGTTCAGGCTATTCCGACACAAGTGGTCGAAGCATTGACAAAACTAGATCAAGTAGTGTCGCTTCCAACACCAAACAAAACACAAAAATGACCGAACCATTGAAAATCGGTCGCCCTCTACCGCGCCAGAATAGGAGTCATGTTTTCCAGAAAGAATCCAGTGTTTCTCCCCCACAAACTTTGAGTCTTCGAGGCTCTCCGATGCAATCTAACAAATCCAAAGAGCGCAGCACAAGGGAATGCCAGGACTTGTCGTCGCTGTTGTGTCATACATCCAAGTCAACAGCAAAAAATAGCACACAGCCTAACACACCAGTCAACAAAAGTCCTACACATACTATGAACACAACGCCTACAACTCGTACGCCTGTTAGATCTAGACCCAACGTTTTGCCCAAACAGACGTATTCAGACAGCCCACCTCGTGCCAGAGGTAAAGCAGGAGTCGAAGACTCCACAAGTCCAACAACGCCATCCCATAATTTGGAAGTGATAAGTTCTGCAGCATCAGTGGAGCCCAGGCACTCTGTGTATGACAACATGGACAGTGATGTAGACCAACATGACGACTCGTTCTCAGATGATACTTACGAGGATCTTGACAGCGATGAAGACTCAGACCATTGGGTAGCTGGTATGCCTAGAAGTCCCCCGTCTCTAGGTCGACCTAGACGGAAGGTGTACGCGGGCTTTGACTCACAGCCGCTGCCCATGGATGCTTTCTTCAGTGATTCCTCCAGTATGTACACCATCAACACGTCGTGCAGCTCTAGAACACCGAGTAGGTCGGCAGAGGCATCCCGTAGAGGCTCTGATTGGTCAATCGAAACAGGAAAGAACCTTCGTCCATCCTCCAGCCTCACATACGACTCCACACGTACGACGCCGACCAAAAGCATGTTTGAGAGTGACATTTCCATCAGCTCCAATCGAAGTTCACTCGTGGCTAAAACGGAAAATGATTTCCGAAGCGAAGAAATCTTATCAGACTCTGGACGGCGTGAGAGAGAAGAGGCCAATGAAAACGACCCACTTTACGAGAGTTCTGACGCTTTTATTAACAAGGGCGGCTCAAAGAGCTACCCGAACCTCAAACAGATTAAGACCAAAAACATGATGTTGCCGCTCAAATTCAACACCCTTGACCCAGATCTGACGCCGACAGCGACGCCGGTGGACGAGAAACAGAACCGTGAGCTGGGACAACTCTACAACGTGCCACGAGAGCACACTAGTCCGGTCAAAGATTCCCCTGGTTCCACCACACCTGTCAATGGCGCTGCCGGCAAGAAGACGCCTGTACTCTCAGGTACTCCCACTTGGCTTTTCTTCATCCCGGCCTAGCAGTAGCAGGAAACGGTCAACGATTTCTCTCCCTTTTTTCTTCTTTTTTTTTTCGCTTTCTTGTTCCAGCCGCTGGCGGTTCCACGTCCTCATGGGCCGGCTCCACAGTGTGTCAGCTCCACAGTGTGTCAGCTCCACATTGTGTCAGCTCCACAGTGTGTCAGCTCCACAGTGTGTCAGCTCCACAGTGTGTCAGCTCCACAGTGTGTCAGTCATGTCGCCTTGGGACTTTGCTTCTCTCTCCTAGGTGTTTGGGGTCTCCATACAGCTACTACCCTAGCCACACACAACTTCAACCACACTCCTGTTATGACCACGTCTCCACTTCAACCTTGTCATGTTTGGTGACGGTAAATACGGTGTTTTTTCTTTTCCTGTATGTTCATTTTTCCTCCATTATTCTTCTTGTTGAGTGGGCTTTCAGTTTCACCAAACCCCTCCTCCCTCTTGCACTGATCTTCTTTGCATCATTCGAAATGTTTAAAAATATATTTTGTTTGCTTTATCCCGCACGCTATCTGTGTTTTTTTTTTATGTTTTATTTAACACAAAGTTTCTGTTGTATCCTACCCCGTTGTATGTTGACAGCGTTGAGCTTTCTATAATTATCCCCCTTTTCTTTTAAACCTTGTAATAAACAAAGACCTCTCATTTAGTCACCTCAATGATTATATTGGCATCTTTTTGTAATATCTGGTACACAGGGAATGGTAATCAATGCTATGGAGAGATCATTTTCTGGAGTGAATCAACCTACCGACAGCATTGTATGCTCATTTTTAAGATCTTTAATTTTCTTTTTTTTAATTCTGCCCCTTTCATTCATAACCTCTATTCATTTCTCGGCTTTCATTTTGAGAAATTTCAAATGTCTAAAAATGGACCCAAAGATGAAAAAAAAAGAACTTAAAGAGAAGATTAAGAGTATTAACAAACCACATATGCCTACGGTATGTGGTTTTATGCAATTGAGTCGTAGTTCTTCGCCGGGAATATGAAATCTTGTTGAAATAATGAGTTCTTTGCCAGGAATGTGATATCTTGTTGAAATAATGAGTTCTTTGCCAGGAATGTGGAATCTTGTTGAAATAATACAGCAGTTGTATTACATGTACCAAGTTCTCATGTCCATGGGTTAGGCGCCACGTCCACCACACTGTTTAGTAGCTTGCAGGCCTACTTTTCAACCTCACGATATATTTTAGCCACTGTCTGAATGGCTTCTCCCGGCTGCGGGATGTCCGTGTCTGCAGGATCTTTTGTCAGCCAGATTCTGGTACGACTGGCGAGAAGCCTAGCTTTTGACATAGCCTATCTGGAAGCGTCGATTCAAGTCTTTTCGAAGGGAAATTGAAGTCGGAAGCACTTATTATAATACACGTACTGCTATACTATGATAGTATTAAGCGGATTAGTCATTAAATATAAATAAATGCTATCTATTATTATTATTATTACTCGCACAGCAGTCATGTAGGTAACTGTAGCCTTGACAGACATGGCCACTATTACATCATACTATGTTGTCATGATTCAACAAAAGGTCATTGGCTTTCGATCGTCATACCCTACAGCTAGCAGCTTCTTCTTCTTCTTTGTCTTATCCCGACGTCGTTGGTGATCGTGGTTTGGGGGGCGCTGTTGATGACCACAGGCAGCAGCTGTCCTACATAACTGTATCATTATCCCGCTGGTTCCTATAGACCTAGTGTTCCTTTTCTCTCTTGTCAAATCACAGAATCCCATCCTGACCTTTAATAATATAATAAGGAAACTATGTAGTTATTCGTCTTCACCACTGTCTATTCTTGTTGCCACTCCACCGATTCCTAACTCGCACTTAATATACTTTGTCAAGTTGCTTTCAATGCTGTCAATTTTCTTTTTAATTTACATTAAACCTTTACACTCGTGCTTGCCAAAGGAAACCTTGTTCATGCCCCTTCTACTGACTCGCTTTTAGATTTAGAGGTTTTCATTCACCAAATTCTTATCATGCACTCTTTAAAAAAGAGCATAAGTGCATGAATACTCTGTTCAATAATAAGTGTATTGTTCATTTTCAAACTACTAACCCACCCAATCCTTGTTACGTATGTACACCCTCCGAACTTTGTGTAACCCACTCGTGCACCCAAAATGCAATGCATTATCTCCTTCCTATCTAAGGATCCCTTGGCAGTTCGAGATCGATGAGAAGCAGTCGTGCTGTGGCCGCTGCCCTGACAAAATTCAAAATAGCACCCTATCATCCATCACTGTCGGGATATTGTATACATAAAACATTTTATGGATAGTATCAATGCAAATCCTGCATTGCACGCAGAGGCTAGGCTGTACAGTCCACATCGGTCTTGTTCTTGTATTGCACAACCACAGGAATAATGGCCAATTTTAAAGGCCCCCAGTCGCGGAATGTTGAACTTGGCTGCAATGTCTGTGTTGGTCTGTCAGACCAGTGCTGTTTTGTTGTATCTCCTTCAAAATCATTGTGTAGATAGACCAAAATAGCACTGAGGTCGCGTGCTGGTCTGTCAGACCACTAAACGAGTGCACGACATATAGATGATTGTAGCCTGCATGCTATCACTGTTCATGTTGTGATGGTTTGCAAGATTTCGAGAGACACAAAGGAAATATAATATAACAATATTATGTATGTAATTTTAAAATGCATGAGCATGGGCACAATGTATATTAATTGTATATACTCCTCACAATATACAGTAATGTCGTGCTTTAATTATGCTCACCAGATATACTGATGATTCACTTGATGTGTTTTTTTCTAAATGTATTGGATGTTGAGTGCAATGTTACAAGAGTAGTTATTTTAAAGACATGTATCTATATTTTTATTTCATTTTCTAAATTCAAAGTGAATTTCCTAGAAAGAGCTTTCAAGATGACCTCATGCTTGTGGAAGAAAAAATAAATTGTTGCTTGTTTTTAATTGGTCAATCTAGATGGGGGTTGTTGTTTTTTGTTTTTTGCTTGTTGATAATTGGATCTCCAAGAGTATAGTCATAGCTATATTATAAAATGCCTTAACTCAGGAAAGTGAGTAGTGTGGGCTAAGCCATGTCAGATTTGTAAAACACACAATACATAAATATGCGTTGTAGTAGTAACAGTTGTACATATAAAGTTACTGACATTAATTGATCCTGATTATTGTTGTCCGTCCTTAGCTTCCAAATCCGCCACGAGCAGACCGCGAGCCAAGTCATCCAGCCTCGGCAGGACACCCAAGGCCCTCTCCTCACGTGACATATTTGACCTTTTCCTGACCCCCTCTGACCGGAAGCTCTGTGCCTCTGCCGCGACCTTGACCTCGATAGAAAAGCGGGCACACAAAGTTTGTCGTGCCATTTTGTGCTGCAATGAAAAAGATCGACCATGCCTCGTGCACAAAGAATATCTCCTGTAATGTGTTAACTAGTTGTAGATGTTTAAATCAGAGTTGAAATTAGGCTTCTTTGAATAAGTCAACATTCTAACATCAATATGCCTGCCGCGAGGCTGACGGAGGGGACTTGCCATGGAGCGTGGACAAACACATGTTATGCCATTTAAATGACATCCATTGTTAGTAGTATTACATTGGTTGAGTTCAGACACAGTTTTGCGCTGTAGAATGTAATCAAAATTTTGCTAGATGTATAATATTATTATAAATAAATAAATCTTGGTGCTAAGTTAAAGCTAAAAAAAAAGGTTTAGTATGAAAACAGGAGGCAGTGTGGCATAGCGTGACCAAATTGTCGCACGCTAGTGAATACATATTTGTGAAGATAGGTCTTTTGTGATTGTGATAGTTATTAATGAACAAAGCTTTTTATTACAAAAATAAATGTGTGTAAAATTTCTTCCTTCATGTACTCTATGATGAATCAACGACACTGTACGTGTATAAAGTGCGTACCTAAAATTAAGTAAAAGCATACAAACAATGCACTGTCTTTGACAACTGAATGTTGGTTACTGCGTACCTAAAAGCATACAAACAATGCACTGTCTTTGACAACTGAATGTTGGTTACTGTTTTCTTATGTACCACACACATCATGTCTTTCATATTCCATGCTTTTTAATTACTACATGACAGGGCAGGGACACTGTCCACACTGTAGTAGCCAGGGTACCAGCAATGTGATTGAGGAAATAATTCAGTCTTTTCTACTATTCTTCTATCATTGTTATATAACTCAACTATGCTTCATTTCCCCCCTCCCCCTCCCTTGTCATAGCTAAATGTATGTACATTTTCATTTATGTACATGAGTTAATACATATTATGCATATCAGTATGAGGGGTATGTCTATATGTTTGTTTCTTTTGATAGTGAAAGGCACTCCCCTATCATTTTGTGCTTTTACCCAGACATAAGAAGAGAGAGAGGGGGGCATGGGGTAGGCCCTACTCATCACTTCTGTTCTTCTCTTTTTTCTCTATACTAGATAGATAATATGCTATTGTTGTTTCAATTGTTGTACGTCGTGGTTGATTGATCAAGTCTTTTCTGTCGGTACTCTGAGGTATCGAAAAAACGGAGGTGGGGGGGGGGGGTCAACATCGCGGCTTTCGTGAAGGAAAAAAGGGTCTAACCTCCGGTACCTGTTGGCTTCGTACTTGCTGTAATTCGCAATTTCGACCGTATTAATAAGGAAAAAAATTACTTTTAGGAGTCGAAACATACTGCATGAAGAAGTAGGTCTATCGAAGGGCTAAGATTAATAAACGGAGGGGATGGAATAAGGAATGTGGGGGGGGGGGGGGGGGCGGTTATTCGAACCGTAGA
>JAUELK010222314.1:0-10030 GCA_031471215.1 Gastropteron pacificum | reverse complement strand
GCATTTACAATGCCACTGTGCATAGGAACTTTTTTGTAGCCCTGGTAGGTTTAATCCATAGACACAACAGTCTACGGTTTTGCCCTGGGGCAGCCACAATAAGGCCCACTTTAATAATGTACAGTTGCACCTGCTCCAAGTTAAATTGAAATAAATCAAGACTGGTACTAACTAGTCATCAAATCAAGTAGGCCCTACTGATATTCATTTTCTTAAATATAGTGGACAGGAAAGGAAAGTTTTTTCATTTTAGTTTTAGATCTTTATCAACTTATAATGGGACAGGACAAAAAGTTTCCACTGTAGTTTCAGAACATCATCACAATCTTTATCAAGGTCCATCTAAGACAGTCATATTATCATTATCGGTCATGAAAGAGGGGCTTTAGCTTTAATACTGACTGTGTGTACAGTGTACATGATGTAGACCTAATATGTCTCAATGCCCTACTCACGCTTTGCAACAAAGTGTGACTACACACTGTTTCAATTTTGAAACGATCGAATCTTGCTCAAGTGTTCAACACTAAATGGTATAATACCTTTAATTCATACTAATATACCCAGTAATACAAACATAAAAATAATAAAAAAAGTAAATAGATACAATAGACAATACATACAATCATACATTATCACAGTCTCATTCAATGTTCCTTTAGCGACAGTTAGTTAAAGCTGACCAAATAGCTACATGATACATGGATACTATTATAAGTACCCCTACATTGCATAGTGATCTACAGCAAGCTCAGAGTGTTTTGCATATTTACACAGCATTATCTCATGTACACCGTGCATCGTAACGTTACCCTTACAGTTACAGACCTGATGTAGGTAGGCTATACAATACATTTACTTAGGTAGATCGACCTATGAATGAGGTGTTCTCACAAACATACTGACTACATCTTTCACCGTCTATTGTCCGGTACACCTCACTTTTACACCTAGGTAGGGTGAGAAAATTGAGATGCAGTAAGTATTAGTAAGTAGGTGTCATAGATTTTTAAAATTTAATCCTCTCAAATTGAATTGATTCTACACCCAGACCAGGAATCAAACCTGGGGGGACATCAGAATTGAGAGGCAAGACACACTGACCAGCTAACAGAACACATACTCTCAAGTAAAATCAAAGACTTACATTTCTTTAAAGATCGGACATTGCAACAAGACAATCATCCTATCAACACAATTCATTAACCATCATCTGGTATAGTAACAGAATTATTACAGAATACTATGAGATTATGACCATGAGTGTGAATCTCTTCAACAATAGAAACAAATATCTTAATCTTACGTAAAGTGTACAAAATACTCCTCTCCTTACATTTAAAACAATTTTTTTTAATTGAGCCTGCAATTGCACACATAGTTTTCAGAATTCATAATGACTGTCTGTCACTGTCAGTAGTAAAGTATTGTACATTATGTAGTTTGTCGAATGGACTCAGTGACAAGACTTTCTAGTTACTAGTATATCAGTACTTCAGTATATACACATTGAATTGAGTCAATCATCACTATTTGCCCAAACTTACTGTAGAATGAAAACTATGAGATGAGCAAGCTCTCCACTAACAATATATGAATCTCTTGTACAGGGCCTACCTAGCATTGCTATTATAACTTGTTCAACTATATAAATAAACAGGTTCAGGAACACGTTAAACTTGAATTACATGTACTTCTTCAGGATGAAGAATGACAGCACAACACAACAAAGGCAAGAAATGGAATAGTTTGTCACATTACATAGTACATGTAGATGCATGTCATGTTATGCAAAATACTGAGCGGTATATATATATAGTATAAAGAGTCATCAAGCAATTTAGAATCTAAAAGTAGATAAGAAAAATATTATCTAATTAATTAAAACTTCTTCACAGAATAGAACCTAACCTTTTGTTGAATTCAACAACCACACTATCTGACCAAAGTGCTATTCAAAGGATATGAATTGGAGCAGTGTGGTTTTGAAAAAATGGGTAAATACTTATACTGAAAAAGAAACACTGAGGAAAACTCATGAAAAAAAACAAACTTTATAGAATGCCCTACAAAACAATGTGAATTCAGAACATGATAAAAAAGATAATGAATCAAGGACAAGTACCCGTAATAGTAATAAATCTGAAATCACATTAATTTCAAGTGGCAGTATGAGTAAGTAGTACATGTAGTGATGTAGTGAGTAGATGCCACTTTCGTCTTGATTAATGCAAACTGGATCACATTTTCTCATGAATCAATCAAGGACTCAAAACTCATTTAATTGCTGCAATGTGTATGTTCAAAAGCCATTTGTCTCTAGCTTCACTGACAGTCCCACTTTTTCCTCTGACAAATAAAAAAAGTGTATACATATTACATGTAGTAATGTATATGAAAATCTGTTATTATACTGTAGTTAAAATTAATTTCATTAAAATATATTGTCAAGTTGGAACATGATATTAAAATGTAAAGCTTAGATACTAGTCTAGATGAAAGATTTCTCACTAAACTAAACTTGCCGCTTGTGTCCTATATTCCTAGGGACAGGAATGCCACCTGAGTTTGTATGTTTAGTGGTGGGGGTGGAGCTGGCTCCTTGTACAACAGAGGAGACATCAAGAGGCCTGGCCAGTAGAGTCTGTTGACCAAGGCCCAGCTCTATGCCCACCATATCCGGCTTGTTGTCCATGGGACTGGACTGGCGGCCATCAACCACAGAGGCAAGATCTTCATGTAGTAAGAGATCTCCATGGTGCAAGGTACCATGAGAGGTCAGCTTGAGACCAGTAGGCCCACTGTGGTTTGGAAGTCTGACACCTGTGGAAGAGGGGGGAGCAGTGGCTGATGATAGGATTTCAGATGAGAATGTCTGCTCTGGAATGTGTCCTGCCGGCACCAGATGGCCTCCAGATGTGGCTGTCACAGTGATGGGAATGTGGGAGGAGCCTTCTTCCTGGAGGTCCACCTGGGAGGGGCTGTCTCCTACTGCACTCTGGCCCTGGGTGAGGATGAGGGCAGGGGAGGGCCCAGTCTGGGGCTCTGAGGCTACCCCGTGACTAGAGTACACCCCGAGGTGGCCGGATGCTGAGGCATTTCCACTGCTCACGTAGGGGTAGTCTGAAGTGATGCTCATCCCAAACTGGCTGGCCAGCTGGCTGTAGTAGAACATGGAGGACCACTGGGCTGGGGCAGCCCCATGGGAGCCGGATCGGTTTTCGTAGAACTGATTGGTTGTGTGTGCTGCTTGAGGGGCGATGGTCTCAAACTGAGCGTCCAGTCCCCGGGAATGACTGGCCACCTGCGGGGTGAAGGAGACTGGACTCATGCATGGACTTGGGCTGGCCTGGGAGTGGCTGGGGTTGAGGATGTGGGCAGGATTGGAGATGGCAATGCTAGGTAGGCCCTGTACACTCTCGTATTTGATCACCTTGTGCAAGCCTGAAACCTGGTCCAGACCCCTCTGGATCTCATGCTGCTCTGCATCATCCAAGATAATGTGGTCGATGTGAGTGTTGGTGCCTCCAGCCCGAAGCTGACCAGTCAGCGTGTCCCACGGAGACTCTAAGAATCTAGAGGCATTTAAGGAATTTGAGTCCACATCTGAGTTTGTCTCCGGGGCTAAGAGGGTTGTCACTGTTGGCGGGTTCATCAGAGTCTTGGACTTGTGTGCACCAGCAGTTTCTGAACTAGTTACCACTTTGTCCAGGGAAGTAGTTGCAACTTCTGGTGGGGCTATCACATTGCCTTCTTCATCGAGCAGAGCAACACGACGAGGGTATCTCCGTGAGAAGGCTTTACTGGGGCCTTTGTTGGGAGGCCTCACTTGGGCACCAACCACTTTCAAGATTTCTTCTTTAACCTTTTCTGCTTCAGAATTGGTGTTTGGATCGTCCCCAATTTTTTGAACATGGTTCTCATTTAGAGACTTAACTGTGCTTATGATGTCTTCCCTCCACGAATTTGCGTCTTTGTGTATTTTATGAACTAGTATAAGATGACGCCGAATGATTGAGGCATCTGTGAAAAAACGTCCACATTGTTTGCAGATGAAAGGCTTTTCCCCTTTGTGAACTCTTTCATGCCTTTGAAGCGCTTGTTTTTGGGTGAAGCCTCTCCCACATTCAGAGCAAACAAAAAGCTTATTCTGCTTATGAATTCTCATGTGCATTTTCAACCCTGAGCGCTGGCTGAAACCCTTTTGACAGTGGGTACACCAGAAGGTCTTAGAGTTTGCATGGGTGAACTTATGATCCCTGAGAGCTGATTCATAAGAGAAGCTTTTACCACAGATCTCACAGGTATGAGGCTTGATTCCAATGTGTGCATCTGAATGTTCTTTGAGAGAATGGCGACTTGTAAAACTTTTCCCACAGACTGAACACAGAAAACTTTTCTTCAGCCCCATGTGTACATCTCTGATGTGACAATCAAGAACATACCTGTTGCAAAATGACTTAGGACACAGCTGACAAAAAGCTTTGTCCTTCTTAAACCCTGCGTCATGGGTTTTCCTGTGCTCTACCATTGAGTTCCTGATCTTATACATCTTCCCACAAATATCACAGCAGTGCTGGGGTGCAACATGGGAAGCTCTGTGCCTCAACATGTATCGTTTATTTGGGAAAATTTTCTGGCACACATCACACTTTGTAGGAGCAGCTAGGTGCATCTTCAATCTATGGCTTCGAAGCAATGATCGCTTTGTGCCTATAAAATTGCATTCTTTACACGGCCACTCAACTTTAACACTATCGCTATCACCATTGACCTTTGTCTTCGCTTGCTTCTTAACAGAAGAGTTTTCATCTGGATCCTCAGATGCTTCTGGGATAACAGACTTCTTTCTATTAGTCACCTTTTTAGTTTTTTTCAACACACGAATGGGAGCTCCCTTTCTCGGCCTACCTCTCTTTCTTGGTACTGCCTCCTCTTTTATGTCCTTTTCTGTTAATACTTCTTCATTTGCGGTATCTCCCTTGTCATCACACACACTTGTTGCCTTCTCTTCTATTTTTGTACATTCAGCAGCAGCTTCTAGTCCTACGGTATCAATTAAATCATCCTCTACGCTTTCGATTACAATATCATCTAGATCTGCAACCTCAGTAAATTTCCTACTCTGCAGAGAAGATTTTCTAGGCCTTCTCTGTCTCTTCTCTGGTGCAAGAGTACTTTGTTCAAACGATTTCTTTTCTACAGGTTGTAGTTCTAAGTGACTGATTAAACTTTTCACGTCGGGAACAAAATCAGAAGAACTGAAATCAGTTCCTTCAGGCAATGCAATGTTACTGCTGAATGGAGTATCTGCTGAACCGTCGCCATACAGAGCCAGAGAAGTGAGTATGTTCTTGTAGGCCTTTTCCATGGGCAGCCACGAACCCTGAAAAACAGTTCATAGACAAGAGTGTGAAATGTTAAATAACGTTTGAATCTAATGATCACAATACAATTAATTTTAGCATTCTGATCATGCTCATTGGATAATAACATTGTGTACATTATAACTACAGAGGAGACTGCATGATTTTTTTTTCATTTCCAAATTTGTCTACAACTACCTTTATTATTTAGGCCTATGTGGATTTCTAGACAACAGGTTAAAGAATTACTCTTCTTACTTTTAAAATTCATTGAATGAATTCATAATTTAATTAATAAGCATAAAAACAAGTGACTGATGGTGTTATTTTACAACAAAATTATTTTTACAACTATAGTTTCAACATAATTTTTTTCCCATTTTAATACAACGTATAATAGTAAAGTAATAGTAGGCTGAAATACAGATCTTGGAATATATTTTATTCATATTGAAATTATTGATTGATAGTAGGGGTGGGTATTTTGAAGGAAAAAAAAACACAACAAGAAACAAAAACGTTGTTCCTCACTGTCATTATATTATAACTTGGCTTTAATTTGTAAAGTAGGACTTCACTAGATTCTGTTGTAAAGCCTCAGCACAACCTACTGTTTATTTGGTAGGCTACACATTCAAGTTATATATGGCTTCCTTAATACGAAAGTAAGTAGTAGTAGTTAGTATAGTAGTATATTTATTATGAGAGCATAAAACTCTTATTACATTGTATTGTTATCATATTTATTGTAAGTCTTAGTAACTTAGCAAAGACTGTAGGCCTATGGTATGGTAAAGTTAAAGTGGTATACATTATTAGTAATGTAATATTAGTCTTTGGTATAATAATAATAGTGTAGTAAGTGTAGTAAGCCTACAGTAACCAAGTAACCTATTTAAAAAAGAACAGGCTGAGCTGAACCATATACAAATAATCTAGACGTACTCTCTTATAACTCTAGACCCACTAGATCTTTTCTTACTTACTATTATTAATTAATATTGTACTAGTGTACTAGATTCTAGTACTACTTACTACGTTACACTATTATTAAATTACTACTTACTTATGGCTTATTATTTCATACGCATAAGAATAGAGTTGGGCCTTTTTAATGTAAAGTAAAGCTAATAAAGCGTGTTTGGTTAAAATGAAATGCAAAGCTATAACTATAAATAATAATAATAATAATAGTAATGTGAATGTGACAGCTAGGCTACTTCTTAGGCCTAGATTCTAGATCTAATTTCAATCGCGTTTGCCCGACTTCATAAATGTCAAGGTGCGCGGAGAGTGGACATGTCCAGTGTCCACCACACGCACACGGACTGGCATTGGACGGAAAAAAGGCCTACTAAATACTACTAGATCTAGGCCTATACTATACTAGAGTATAACAGGAACAGCAGTGTATTTTTTTTAACAGTACAGGACGCCATTTTATTCTCGAGTTTACCGTATCAAGGACGAGTTCATTTCAGTAAAGGGGTAACACATTGGTGAGGATATGACAAATAATTTTTTTTAAACATATGAATGGATATAATAACACAGTAATACAAGACATTTAAGTAACTAATGTACAGAAAACTTGAATAAATGCCAAAACAAGAAATAAGATTACCTTCATGCGATACTTTCCATCCCGTGCCTCCTCTACGTCAAGTCCAGTTTCGATAACAACTCCAGCATCATCAGAGACCTTTTTCAGCATAGCAAAGAAGTCGAAGTCTTGAGGAAACATGCTGGGCAAATCATCGGCAATATCTGCCTGAACATTTGTGAAAACCATTGCCATCATGAAATCATGAAAATCTCGGTCGTACAATGAAACAAAAAGTTTGTAAACAATTGATAAATGTCAACATTTTGGATGAGGTTCTCAAAAATCGCTTGCTTCCAGCACTTGCACAGTGATGGGTTGGTCTACCAACCAAGTCATTTACGGTCGGTTGAGATTGCCAGATTTGGCCCTTGGCTAAAGTGACTTCTTCAACCTCTTCTGCCAATAGTATGGTTTTGATTATTGTTTGACTTATGATAATAAATATAAAATAAGTAATGAACACACTACCATGATTGCTAAGTTGTAATCATTGAAACAACATGTCTGCTATTGAAACATCAAGTCAGTAGAACCATAGTAGTATTTAATGCTTGTAAACAACAACAAAAAGATGGTATTTATATTTATGTAGCACTTTTCCTCCGGAGAGCTCAAAGTGCTTTTTACATTATGTTACTCCCCGGATAGGCTACTAACGCATACAACACATAACACATTACATACATTGAACACAAGTACAGGCAGCCTGTGAGGCGCGTACCCCTTTTACACCTGGGTGGGGTGAGGTAAAAAAAAACCTTTCCCATGGGTATATGGAACTCGCCCCAGTCGGGGTTCGAACATGAGGTCGTTGGATCCCGAGTCCGGCACGCTACCAAATCATCCCATGTAGGTCAAGCAATGTGTATCTATAGTGCTTGTCCGAGTGTGATGTATCTGGATCTTATGTATATGTTCATGCCTATGGAAAAGAGCACCGTAAATTATTTTTAAAATACAGCCTTCTTGGTGAATGGAACACCGCGTTTGAATCAATAAACCATGCTTTTAAATACCCGAGCAGGGGTTCTTAGCACAACATTATGATATCGTTTCTCATTCCAATAGGCCGACATTTTTTATTGCCAACTTTTGTCTTGTGTAGGCCTACCGTGTATATTGGTTGGATGGATGTAATATGCTGTAAAGTACTTTGAGCTCGAGGGAGAAAAAGCACTATAATTCGGCTGGTCTGTTGACGATTGGCACTTAGACAGTTGATCAGTTTGTTTTCAAGAATACCCATTATATCTTAAACCTATCATGTTGAGACATGGAATATTTGATGTGTGGAACAAGAACCCACTAAATGTACAAACAGCTGTTCGTATCGTTCATTGCCGATTCTTCAGTGTAGAAAGTTATCTAGCCAATCTGGCATTGAAGACAGCTGTGACCTCAGTCGTTTCCAGTTGAACCTGTCTTTTGACCTAGGATAACCCCTGTGACCTCTAAACTTTGGCCCTACATAGTACAGTACATAGTATGGTTGGGAAAATATGCCCGTACACGACGTTCTGAATCTGAGACACTTCAAACATTTAAAAAAACACCACAAGTTGATAATCTTTGCGTCTTATTCCAAAATCGGGCTTATGCAATGGAAGCCTCTATATTTCAACGTCTGGCACTGGCAAACAGATCGATTGTCACTGTACACCGTACGTAGATGCAGACCCGTCCTTACCATTATTGTCCAAACAGTTTTACTTCTCGCAGCAATACAAGCTGATAGTATTTTGTATGACACATTTAATAATGAAATAGGCCTCCGGTTTTTAATGAATTGTATTTCTTTGTTGGGTTTAAGGCCTTATTTTTGTGTAACGGACAGTTGCCCGGTTTTAAAAGCATAATTGGTAGCATTTACGTAAAAAATGTTTTAAATCTTTCTAAAAGAATGTATAGAATTCGGCTGTGACTGTGAAGCCATCGCTTCTTGGGCTTTTAAAGTTCTTCGTGTTTTTTAATGCGTGTGTTGCCTCTTCCAGTGTTATATCTCTTTCTAATGGAATCGAATCAACAATCTAGGAGTTGCTGAGGGCAATTTTGTTTCATTGTCGACATCGATCAACCGTTATTCTAAAATATAACTACTATATAAAGCTTTCTAGTAATTGTTCACATCTTCAACCATTTCACTGTTTTCTCTTACGACCACCCCGGAGTCGGACTCAATTTACCCACATTACCTCAAAGAACTTGTTATAGCATATAGACAAGCTAGACCCCTGCGTTCATCAGCCAGAAATGACATAGTCATAGTCACACCAAGACCACGACTAAAGAAATTCGGCCAACGTGCGCTCCCCCACCAGGCTGTCGCGTTATTTTCATTATTTTCTGACACTTTATGATGCGTCAAATATCTTGTGTAGTGGACACATTCTTGAGTGATCAAACATTCTGGAGGAATTTGTTGGGCTTCCAGTAGGCCTACGGCGAGTTCGTGCCTTATCATGATGTGATGTTTGTAATAGCCCTAGATCTACAATGTGTGGCGATTATTGGGCCAATGGGATTGACGCAATATACACTGAGCTTTGTCAGATGTTGGGCTTGACTTGAAGTCACTAATCACTAATGGGTCACAGGCTTAACTTCTAGGCCTACTGTTCATTTCATATGCGAGAATTTTAACGCATAAAGCAGTCACTTGCGCAAAGTCAATCTTCTCAGTCAACACTTGACTAAATTTAGCCCCACCCGAGTCGAGACGAGTAGCACAGATACATGTAGCATACATGTTGGTTTAATATCTAGATCTAAACAAAATTAGATGGTGACATTTTTATTTTAAATTTTACTGATGAAAGATATAATAAGACTCGTAGGCAAGGGAGACAACAATGAACAAAAATGCAGGGTTTCCTATATTTTTAATTTCTTTTTATTTGTTTATTTATTTATTTATTTGCATTTTCGCCTTTACTTGAGTTTTTCAGGAGACGCCCACCTAAGTGCGCGTTTTTTCCCCTTCATTTCGCTATAAAATAGTTGATATTATTAATACAGATGATACTGAGATAGTGGTAGTAGATAATAGATTGCGATCTAG
>JAUELK010222303.1:0-10031 GCA_031471215.1 Gastropteron pacificum | reverse complement strand
TGTGAAGTTTGACCTGACACCCCTATTTGGGGCATCCTAAGTGTCAATATAGGAGGACCTGTCAAACAAAACTCTCTAGGGGAAAATCCCCAATCCCTCAGCACTTACCAAACTGATCTCATCATCCTATGTATGACGGACAAGGGTCTACTACTTAAGCACTGTGGTTAGTTAATTATTGTCATTATTTTGCATTATCGTCTTTTCTTGAAAGCATACAAGCTCAAGACGTGACACTAACATGAGAATGATGTGTTTATGCAAGAGGGGTGGCTGATACACTGAAAGAAAGACCCCTGTACTTGTGTTCAATGTTTGTGACGTGTTATGTGTTGTATGTGTTAATAGCCTGTCAGGGGAGTATTAGATGTAAAACACTTTGAGCTCTGCGGAGGAAAAGCGCTATATAAATACCATCTTTATATTTTTTAATTGATTGAATGACTGACTGACATTGATTGATGAGGCTGTTAAGTATAACGACTATTAGATTTCTTGTTTGGTTCAATTACTACACAAATTTGGTCCATCCAGTCTTGGAATTCATCACCACACCTATTGGTGGTCCTTCAAAAGTAGTCTCTGTAACAATGTTGGTTTTCCAGGAGTAGGTTGTTAGCCTTCTGCCCAACCCCAAGACTTGGAGGGCCAGGGTTTTCTGTCGGGGTGTCCTTCCCTTAGACTGCGTTGGTCCATGGCACCTTTCGGTGCTACATCCATCCGACACGCAGGGGACACACCTCTACGCTGTGCAGTCCCAAAACATCTCTGGTTCAAAGACTAAATGATACTGAAAAAGGAAGTACTGTCAATTACGTGTTTGCCTCTGAGATGTTATGTTTGTTGTTTCGATCATGCACAAGATATTATTGATTCACTCTTCAAGTGGTCTAATAGACCTCCAGAGCCATGTCAGCCTAGCTCTGCAACCTGGGACTGAGGGGGCCTTTAATTAAACTGACCCCTTGTTCATGCAAATGCGCATTGCACTCGCAGTCACAAGACCCCTCTGGATAAGATTCTCTGAGATAAACTCAACAAAATCTCAAAGAACAAAATAAAATCCTCAAAACAGAGGGCTGGGAAGTGTATCAAATCAGAGTAATTTCAAACGCAAAGTAACATGAACTAAGCCACCAACCTGTCTCCAGCTTCATATTCAAACTGCAAGAAAAGACAAGAACAATGTTCAGGATGATTAGTTATTGTTACAATTTTATACTGCTGGGGAGATTACTCAATATCTTACACTTTTAATGTCCTAATGCTTTGAGGAAATTCAGTTATAGTATACACGAATATTACATTTTTAACTTCCTAATGCTTAAAGGAAGTTTAATTCTACACTAATCTTTCAGTTTTAACTCCCAGAATGCTTAGAGGAAGTTTAATTCTACACTATATGTAAACCTTCCTTATTCTTTGACTTCATCGCATGTCTTTTAATTATGTGTGTGGGCATATGTTCTGTTTATGACTGGTTATGATAAAAGCAGTGTTTTCTGATTTCTGATGTTAGTTTGTTTTGCTGTTATTTTTGTTGTTGTTTTGTTTTGTTTTGTTTTCATTTGTAATTAATTACCTTGATAATGACGCTGAATATATTTATTTACACTAATTTTCTTTATGTGATTTCCATCTTGTTAAGATTATTATATCATGAATCACAATTCCTGGTTGGCAATTTTATTTGAAGTGCACATGTATTTCTATCCTTTAAAAAAAATAGAGACACAGAAACAACACAAGGACTTGGTGAGATCCTTCAAGGTCAGTATAGGAATTGTGTTAGTTGTTTGTGACATTTTTATACAGACGAGAACAGGATACCATTTTTTTCCCCATTTATTTTTAATTTCATGCATGAGGCAAAATCCATGTCAAAAAATGTACCAGTATAGAAGTATATGAGATGTAGTGAAATAATGTATTCAGTTTTAACAGAGTAATAATGATAAGGCTAATGATATACATGGACTCAGTACTTATAAAGACAACATGATCACAAACATTCACAAAGACATTGATTGACTAAACTGATTTTCTAAAAAGCATGACAAATTAGCTGAATTCCTTCCTACCTGTTCAGCTAAAGTGTCTAAAAGCGCTGAACCATGTCAAATAGTAACTAGTCCATAATTACTATTTTTCTGCATTCAAAATATTGAAAACAGTATTATGACATGGCCTTACACATAATATCCTACATCATTAAAAAAAACACATATTTCTTTTGTGATATCTTCTACTTCTAGCACACAAAATTCTCATGACTTCATAGATGTTTAGAAATATCTAGTAGTGTTTTCAGTAAAGAATTGTTGAATTTAAACAAAGCTAAGCTAGTATAGAATTGTAGACTTCTCCAAAAGTCTGAGGCTATGCATGGTTGGATCATAAATCATACTTTGATACCCGTCCAACAAGAGTCTTTTGCATTCAACCATTTACAGGCTTGGAGATTCCAGGGAAAGGATTACAAATTGAAAATATCACCAAAGGATGAAACGCTTCCCACACGTTATTCTCTATGACAATATATGTTATCTTTCCTCAATACTCTAAGCCAAATTCTTTTTGACGGTGAGTTATTATAATCACAATGGACTCTCAACTACCGTCCTACCTGCCGGTGTCCAAGTTAGTCTTTCACTTCAACACACATGAAAATCATAATGAAAAGGCAGGCTCTAAATAGACACATTATAATATGTTACATACATCACCGGCTGACCTGCCTACAACCAACATCCCATTGTAAGTAGGCCTAATCTGCACACTTGCAGTCATCATGAACGAATAGAGATCTTAAAAAGACAACTTTTAATGAAATCTGGAATCTTGCAGAGGGGCTACATCCAGCAGTGGAGGGAGACAGCCTAGGTACAAGAATCACGGATGAAGACAGCCTAGATTTCAAGGAGACGAGTATCCGTTTTAATAACATCTAGAATCTTGCAGACTCCACTACATGATATTGGACAGAAGGGCTAGGGCCAAAATGTTTCTGGATCGCTGAAGAAGAAGAAGAATCTTGCAGAGGAGCTACATCCGAGGACACAGCCAAGATTTCAAGAAGCCGAGTATTCGTTTTACTGACATCTAAAATCTTGTGGAGGGGCTATATCCGAGGACACAGCCTAGGTACAAGAATGACGGATGACGAAGACAGGCCTAAACAACTTTGTGTCAATAAGATGTCTCAATAGTACTCCTGACAATTCTACACAAACAAATGTAGTCATACATACTCGTAAATAATGATAGTGTCAAGGGATGGGCCAAGACTCTTTCATCTTTTTCACCACAGTAAAGGCACTTGCACATTTATCAATCCATTCATGATCACATTGTTAAAAGCCAAACATTAGGCCAAATCTATGCGGCCATTTGTTCCACCAGGAATCAAGAAGCATAAGTCAAAGGCTAGAACTAACATTGCCTAGAAAAGGGAAACAAAGAGAAATGTTAAATGCTCTCATCTCATCGTCATTGAGAATCAGTGAAACTACACAGGCGAGAAATTATAATAATCCAAGTCTAGAGCTGCCATAGCTGCCCTACACACCACTGGGTGCAATGGAATAATATGATGAGAATTGCCACTAAATTGTCTATCTACAGTTACCTAATACTAATAAACTACCTAATAAAAGATAATGAGATGGGAAACAGGATTTGTGACTACATCCCCCTCCTAGTCCTGGGCAATCACTATGTATTACATATTTATAAGCAAAGAAACCCACCGCTCCCAGAGAGAATAGATGAGGAAGAAAAGGGACAAGAAGAAGAAAAAAGAGGGAAATGAGGACAAAGAAGAAGAAGAAGAAGATGACAAGGAAGAAGAGGAAAAAGACGACAAGGAAGAAGAGGAAATAGACGACAAGGAAGAAGAGGAAAAAGATGACAAAGAAGAAAAAAATTGAGAAAGAATAGAAAAAAAAAGAAAAATAGAATGTTATGAAAGAGTACAAATAGAATATTGAATTTGACATGGTAATTTACAGCTTTTTCTGTTTCCAATACAATACAAAATGAACACAATTCTGTTACTGCTCGGAAAACATGGGCAATGATACACATAGAAGTAGTAGCATATGAATGGTGACGTCAACATGTTTCAATAGAAATGAGTATTCTCCTCTAGACTCTCCGACCACTAAGTGTACGAGTTCATGCAATAATGCAACAGTAGTAAATCATGCAGCCGTCTTGGCATAAATCATAAAAGGAGTTGGTCATCCAATAATGCAACAATACGATGTGGAAAATATTCATTCTAACAAAGGGAAATTGTACAGCCATCTTGGAATAGCTTATAAAAGGTGTTGGGAAACTCCCACTTGAGACTAAAACTATAAGAATCTATTGCATTGGCAGACAATCCAAACATTCTCATTCAATAATGCAACTGCAACAATACGATGCGGAAAATGAAGACAAATTATGAAAGGTGTTGGATGAGGAAAATGAGAATCTCCTGCTTGGGACCAAAAACTTTTCATATCAAGAAAGAATCTATTGCATTGGTAGACAATTCAAACATTCTCAGTCTGGCTTTTCTATAGCCTGTAGTGTGAATATTGCATTACTTCAGAATCACACAGCCAACAGAAGAACATATTTGAATCTTTACAACTTATGCAAAAATGCAGATTCATAAATGATTATTCCATACAACTATGTCTTGTATTTCTTTGTTTGATGCCTATGCACATAATGCCATTTCAAGTTTGGGTTTGGAGGGGTTTGGTTTCGTTGTTTGTTTGGGTTGAGGATTTTTTTTTCTTAATTTTCACAGCCTGGGGCAAAAGACACCCAGCTCCATCTACTGTCAAATAGAAGAAATGAATGTCAATGTCCAAGAGGTTACATTTTTGCTTTGGGTGTGATGCTGGCTACACATGATTGCCCCATCATCTGAACCTAATAATAATATAGCCGACTTAGAATACTTATATAATGCACTTTCTCTCTCTAGAGCAAGCTCAACGCGTTTTACAGCATAAAACCTAAAACTAAGACTTTGATTGAACTTAAGCGAATATACCCAGCCATAGAAAAACAAAATCTGTTTTGCTAACAAACAAACCTACCATCCTCAACAATCAAATAGTGGTAGTAGTTGTAATAATATAATAATAGCCAATTCATATTTCGCCTTTCCTCCGGAGAGCTCAAAGAGCTTTACAGCATATTATTACCGCAACCTCAGTGCTAATTTGTTCTATCTACACAATGATATTGAAAGAGATAGAACAAAACAACACTGATGTGATGAATTGTGACCACTGAGAAGACCACGTAAGAGAAAATCCTCAACAACTGGATATACACGACTCAACACAAAACAAAGTGGGTAAAAGTAAAAGTTGAAATTAAGATTTTTAAAAACATAGTGAAAAACAGAATAAAAAATATGTACAAGCTCAAACAACATTTACTCCAGAACAAAATATGTTTCATGACAAAATAATAGTAATAATAGCTGATTTCTACAGAGCATTTTCTTGCACTGCAGCAAGCTCAATGCGCTTTACTACAGCATACTACTATACATGAGTTGTGTCTGTTCATCTGTTCACAAAGTGCTTGGAAAACTGTCATGAAAAGTTTGTTCACAAAACTCCTGTTAGCCTGCAAACAATGTACAAGGGCTGAACAAATAATCATACCAGTTGAACAAAATATGCATCTCTATACCCCCATAAAAGATACTGGAAATGCCCAAGTGACTGAGTTATACTGAGAGACACCACCAGCTGTTCACAAGAAGGAAAGAAAAGTACTAATAATCATCATCATCATCATCATCATCATCATCATCATAATCATCATCATCATCATCATAATAATAATAATAATAATAATAATAATAATAATAATAATAATAATAATAATAATAATAATGATAAGAATAAAAATAGCCAATTTATTTATGTATGTTCAGTATATTCAGATTAAAATGACAATTTCGTCATGAGAAAACATGAACCATTCATCATGCTTTGATCAAACTCCCATCACAGCAAAGAATGATAAAAACAAGAATGATAAAAACGAGAATGAAAAGGAGACATATCTTTTTTTGCTTAAAATGGAATAAATAAATTAAGTTGAGAATTTTATTCTTGACACCCAAAAAAGTAAAGAGAAGTAAACAGCATGTCTGAACCTGTACAGAAAAGACAATGAATGGGGGACAGAAAGATTCATTATTTTACAACGCAAATCAGCAGTGAAATGCTTATATCACACATAGCAAGAGTTTGAATTTAAAAAAAACACAATTTTTGATCCACATTTACTGCAGGTACAGTCGAAAATGGCACCGATTTCCTCACTGTCTTTAAACATAAGAGGGTATTGTATCCACCCATCGAAAATCCTTTACAGCTTACCATTAACATGCATCATAATAAATACAAGAAACAATGCTTACTGGCTTATCAAGGCATGAAATAGGGAATACTCTTAAGGTATCAAATAGACAGGGACTGTGTATTTGATACCTTAGAGTAGCAAGGCGAGTCACAGAATTTTCTAAAAGTAAGGGTTAAAAAAACTGAAGAAGAGACGCAGAGAAGCTGTGTTGCGAGAAAGATCTTGGGTGACCGATACAGGATAGATTTGTGGTAACAGCAGAGTTCAATGAGATTTGTTATATTTTATTGTGACGAAACCTTTCTCCGCAGCCTGTACCAAATTCACAGAGAATTCACTCTAATTCAATTCGCGAGCCATCATTCGCACCAATCCTCAATTCTGAGGCTTCGACTTTACAGAAGAAAAATTAGAATGACCACTTAATCTTCTCAAACAATCATTCATTTGAATATGTACTTAAAGCAAAAGGGGGGGGGGAAGATGGATATATGATTATTCAGGTAAGGGTGAAGTAACTGAACATACCCCAAGCACCCTTAGAATATCACCTAAATAATACTTGAACTTAATTTGTCTAGACCCGGCTATATTTTCATATTACATGACAAGATTGAGTACGGGTGTTTAAACTTCCAATGATGAGTTATGAATAATGGTGAACCATAGATCATGGAAACATGGGAACAAACTCCTTACATTTACATACAAAGATATTCACAGGAGAAAGAGTGAAGAGGTCCCTTCCAAATGATACAGATTACACATGATGAGCATTTGGGCAAGCAATGTCTGTCTCTTTGTTCTTTGAAAACTTGCTTCATCAATAAAATGTCAGTAGACTTGTATGGCAACAGAACACAGTATTGCTTACATGTAGTGAAATATTTACATAGCTGAACATGGCTTCTTGTACATAGTGTGTAGTATCAACAACTGCGAAAGTGAAGGTGATAAAAAAATGCCTCCATTCAAAGGTCCTTCAAACATACCTTATGGCTAACAAATTAATGAAGATTCCACTCCTACAAACATTTCTGCTGTGAGCCCTCAAAACATCAATAACTGAAATGAAATTTTCCTTTTGAATACGAGGTGCTCCTGGATCTGGAAAAGCCCCTCCTATTTTTGTGTGTCAAGTTTCTTTCTTTAAACAACGAACTACTCGCAACAGAGTTGTTTAATTATCCTGTAAAGGCTAAAAAGGGAATTCAGCTGATAGTTGACTTGACTTACAGACTTGAAGCCACTGCGCATCCCAGCTCTCCGTCGTCTGTGTCTGCTCTTTATAATTGGGGCAATGAATGAAATGAATTCCAAAACATTCAGCTATGATGCTCATAATTTTCATTGGATATGTAAGAGTTTTCGACATACATGACTTTAAACACACATTCAGCTGAGCAGTCAAGAAGTCCAATAGGAGAACATTGGAATGTATGGAGTGATCAATCAGAAAAACACACAAACACTCAACGTAAAATAGGCTTCACTCAGTAATTATTCACAAATGTTTACATAATATGTATAATAAATTCCAATTTCAATATTCATCATTCATTTTGTAATTGACCTGTTTAACATATAGATTCCCATCTTTCAGTTGATTAAGTATATATTCTATGACAATAACTTTAAAAAACATTCCGACACCTTAAGTTGTGCAATATCAAAAGTTCTTACCATTCAAAGCATACATATCATAATAATATTTTAAAAAGAAGAAAACAAAGAAAAGAAAAAAAAAAAAAGATTTTTAATATATATCTGACATTCTTTTCCTTAACCAACTTGTCCAAATGCAATGTGTCATGAGATGATTAATGCAAACTGCTACATTCAAAACATATATATGTGAACTGACTCTTTGAGCTCTTTTAGACACAGTTTCCTTCATCACACTATCATGCCTTCAGATATAGTATGCTTCTCATTGAGCTGACCAGCATTAAAGACCATGTCGTCATAGAATAATGATAATGACAATAAAAATAATGTAATAATAATAACACCAATATAGTAATAATAGCAACTACAACAATACTAATAATGATAATGATAAATAGCATTCATACAGCGCTTTTTGCTTTCTCTCCGCTGTTCCTATGTGTGTCTACATAATGTCAGCCTATTAAAGGTGGTAGCTCAAGTTCTATAGTGCTTTCTTTGAATTATTTTATTTTCCCTGCGCTTTACCATAGACCACTAGCAACACAATTTACGTCCAATAAGAGGCGGGACACAAGAATTACCATTGGTCTCCAATAGGACGGCGGTGGATAGCCAGATAAACTGCCCATACAACACATGTCCAGAAAACCCTGCATAGGGATTCGAACCAGGGTCATTAACTTGGAGACGAAAGGAATTCACATGAAAATGACAACCATTGAGCCACAGCACTGTCATAATGACTTCTTTAAAAAATACGGTTGAAATGTCTCTAATGCTAGTCAGAATAACCAAAATGGTAACGGCATCAACCAAGATATATCGTGACAGGGGAACAAAGAACAAATACAAAATCACAAACGTGATGAAATATAAATGCTAAAATGAGACACAAACCCCAAAAGGGTGTATGCCAATCAACATCACACAAAAACTGAAATTGAAAAACTACTAAAAGTCACTGCAACTGTCTGCTATACCATTTGTTGTGGGTAGTAGGCTCTTTCCGAAACGTGTCTGTCCCAAGATTCTTTCCGGCGGATGGCAAACTTTTTAATCTCTGACACGATGAAGACAGTGGACGTCAAGCTGACCAGAAGAATCAGGTCTGGGGAGTTTAAAAAAAAGTGTATAACTAGACATGTTATTGTTGTTGGTGGTGGTGGTGGCGGTGTTGCTGCAATCAGGCACAAGGTATGAGCTATTCAAACACTAATAGACCTACAGAGCCATGACAGCCTAACTCTACAACCTGAGACTGGAGTGCCTTCAAATTGGCTCCTTATTCAGGCAATCGTGCGATGCAGTCACAAGACCCCTCCAGACCAGATAACTTCTGTATGCTTTCTTATAGTACAAGGTAGCTGTATTATTGTAACTGCACTAAATGCCAAGATGACATATGGACATGAGTAAGTGAATGTGTATTACAGAAATGGCAATAGCATTTGCATACCACTTATTTCCTCAATCATTGGCTTATACAAATACAAATCAGTCATATCTCAGCCGCTTATAGGTCGATTCCTTCACAAAATGTTTGGGGGGGAGGAAAAAATATAGGAACAGAGTAGTCGGGTGGTCATTTTAACTTGAACCCGGGTCATTTATATGTGGCTTGTGCTACTATGTGTTTAAACGATAACCAAATTGGGTCCTGTAAAGTATCATATGAAGATGTGTATCGTGTTATGTTATATTGCACTTGTGATTGTGCCTGCGTGTTTTTATTGTAAAGCGCCTAGAGCTTTTTGGATAGGCGCTATAGAAATAAACTGTATTATTGTTATTATTATTATTATTATTATTATTATTATCATTGTTATTATTTCCTCACCAACTTTACTACAAACTATCAAAAAGTTAAAACTGAACTATTTTGGCCACACCAAATGACACTTGAAAAACACATCCTGGAATCGATGATGGAGGGCAGAAGAGGCAGAGGAAGACCAACAAGAAGATGGGAACAG
>JAUELK010222292.1:0-10031 GCA_031471215.1 Gastropteron pacificum | reverse complement strand
CGTGATTGGGTTTGGTTCCATCTTGTCTGTGATTGGCTGAGAACGCCCTTCTCGTGGTATGACGGATAAGGGCTGCCTTGAAAAATATGTCGATAACTATATCGAAATGTGGATTGGATACAAATATAATGTATTATTTGATTTACATGCATACAGTTACAGTGAGGTAAGCTAGACTTGGCAGTTGTTATATAATACATATGTAGAGTAGGGAATGTGTTGATGCATTTCTTGTCTGATGTTCTGAAAGTGAATGTGTGCTTCTGGTGAAAGCATTGTGAAATGTGATAAAGATCACTTTGTGAAGACTCTCATACTTTGTTTGAAGTTCATTGTCTTTGTATGCTTGTATTTAATAGTCACCATCCTAAGAAAGTTAATGTCATAGTAGAAGAATTGATGATCTTAGTGAGGTGAGTACATGTATTCTGTAGTCACAATTGACTTGCTACCAATTACACCACCTAACTTACTTTTAACACTGATCACAGTAGTGTGCATTACCAATTGTGTCTTTCCCCAAACTGTCAACATAGGCCTACATGCAGACACCCAGAACAAACTTTGGAACACAATGAATAAGACGTTCAACTAATTTTACAGTACAGGCTTTGACCTGAAACTGAAAGCCTGCAGTCAAGAGTCATATGTCTAGCGCTTTTTCTCGCTCTAGCTCAAAGCATTTTACAACATATTATTATGCAGACAGACCCGTTTCATTCAAAAGGCATCTCAGCCTCCTAGGAGGCAAACTGGTAGTGCTGCATTGTCGGCACAATACCAAAATTCTGATAAAATCTTTCAGTCTATAGTCGGGTACCTTTTTTAGAAATATGGACAAAGTACTTTTTCCAAGAGCACACCTGGTGGTGGATAAGAAAATACTCTCAAATCCTATTGATCGAGTATGCATGGCCGGGACTCGGAACTCCAAAGCTTTGACTTGTGAGGTTAGAGCACTGATCACTTGACCACCAAACTGGATCTGATATTGGTGTAGGATAAAACCACAACAAATATACGAGATGAAAGAGGAGAAAAATGCATGATTTGTGAAATTGATAGTCTTTAATTTCTTAGTCTCCAATGCAGCACAAATCCATGATTTCAGTTGAATGCTCCAACAGCTCTGTAGTTTTTACAGACCACAAAGAACACATAGAAGACGGTGACAGCAAAGCATATTGTACATCAACAACAAAATCATCATGAATAGAGACGACGTACATGCACACAATGATGATAACGTATTTGTATGATAGAAAAAAAGGCTTTCCGTAGGTTACACTGCATGCTGGAGGAGGCAGCATCTCTCTGCATTTTTGATTGCAGTGAAAGCCTTGATGCACACAATAATAATTAATATAACAATGATAAAACCTTCAACAATACATTCATGGGAAATGAAATAATAAAAATAGATGAAACCATTGTACACATAAATGCTATAGTGAATCCAGTGCCAACAAGAGGTATGAATATGAACAGAAAGACAGTACTATGGTTCTAAGGAAAGTTAAAACAACACTTTTAACAGTATATTATATAATAATAGAACATTTACCATGCTTCCGCATCTTCTCAGAAGACAGGGAAATAGCTAGCCCCTTGGGTAAACATTTTCAATTTTCTAAATTTGTGTTGAATGACGACACAGTAAAATCTTCTATTTCACGGTGTCTGGCCTTGCTATAATAGCAATCCTTTACTTCAAATTGTACTGAACAGCACTGAAACCTTTCAATCCTTGACTTTAAATGAGCCAGCATGTATAAAGAATCACTTCCGAGTGATCATAAATTACTTTCATGAAATTGTTTGTGTGTAAGAAAATAGTGATTTCTTACAAACCAAAAGAGACAATATCCTAAAATATAAAAAAGCAAGTAAGGGCTCATAAAATAGCATCCCATGAACGTATGGCTTAACTTTCCCATAGAAAACAAAACAGAAGTTCTTAGTTTGAGGAATGGTTTTGTGGCAAAATGTTTGCGGACACATAAGTAAGATGAATGAGGAGAAGAGATGAAGAGACAGAAGGTGAGGACAGATACGACGATCGAAACGATTCAAGTTCAAGGTGGTGTCCGCAGTCAGAGAGAAGAAATGCTGCTAGTTTTGGGGTTGCTTATAGTTGTACATTGTAAAGTAGTGGAGTGGTAGGCTACTCTTGCTCCAACACAAGGTGGTTTGCCAGGCACAAAAGATGATTGGAAAAAAAGAAAGGGTGACAAATAATTAATTAAGATTAAGGCCAACAGAGTGGAAAGGATATAATGTTCAAGAGCAACCAACAGTCCATCCATTGAATTCCATTTTCGTTTCCAATAATATCTAATAATAAATAATATTAAAACATATGGACACGTTTTCATATTCTTTAAAAATTCGACAAAAGAAGAAGAGGGACAAAGTACAGTACCAAGGCTGCTTTCATTTGTTCAACACAATGTGAACTTCAGTAGTAATTCATTCCAATAAATTGGCACTAGAAAATCAAACTCCTCACCAGTCCCTCAGGTGTCAACATGTTTTGACTTTGATAAACCGTGCTGACGGACTGTTAGCCTAATGTTGAAGTAGCAAATGTTGGAAGTCATCATGAGTAAGGATTAAAACATTTCTTCAAAGATATAATAATATATATGTTAAGTTAAGAAAATCACTATGATCTAAATCTTAACCTTAAAAATCTGACGTGTTTATATTCAAAGATAGAAATTCTGTAGATCCATTTTTTGTATCTTTCAATTCTTTATTTTTTAAAACACTCATCATACTCATACTCCATTTCTGCCCTTCCTAATTCTCAGTCAATCTACAACACTGCATGGACACCCTGAAAGACATCCGGTGGGTAATGAAAATGGTATTTAACTCTTTAAAGAGGCTAAGTTGAAAGTTGAAATGAAAAGAAAGTAAGACATTTACTCCTAATACTACATTAGTAAAGGTTCTTTAACAGTTCTGCAGTGTGCAAAAAAACAATTTTAAAAACAACATACACATTTAATAATTTCTAGTGCATACTGTTCATCATGTAAAGATGTGTAGATCACAAACAAGCACTTGGCTAAAACAATAGTTGCTTATCAATCATACTTGTTTTAATAATACCCGTTCTTCAAGAAATAATAATTGGACTGAAAACAATGTTTAAAAAAATAAACGAATGCATGATAAGACGGTCTTAGGACCAGCGTTCTTGCACTGACGACAGTGAACGAGTGCACAACCATACTAGTTTTTGGAGTCGATATAGAACACAGCGCAACAAGACGCAACATTCATCTCTACCAGTCTTCCACGGTGCAGAATGATTGAATTTAAAAATTAACAACAAAATTAAGTTGGAAATAACAGTAAAACAAGTGCAGCATTAATTAAATATGAGAATGAGTAACAAGAGTAAACCAGGACCCTTTAGCCACGCCTAAAACAAAACAAAAATAAACATTGTAGTACACATAGTATCACTAGATGAATGGAACAACTAAGACCTGATAGTATTGAGAACAAATGGACAACAAAACATAGGAAGCAGAAAGAGAGACATAGACACACACAGTAGGCAATAGATCTCTCAGCCTACTGAATACCTTGTGCTCTTCTCAAGTATTGTTCATAAAAGCATAACAACAATCTCAAATTCTCGCAAACACTCCTTTAACAAACCTATGGTAACTATGTTAGTATTAGATACCTCTCTTAAACACAGTGTTTCCTCAGTGTATTCATGGTCTATCTATCTGTACTATCAGTGCGACTTTGTTTATGTCTTCATCGAAAACCGCTTTAGAGCTTCTTTCAGAGAGGCCCTTTCGTTTAAGTAACGACCTTTATTGTCCTAATTTAACTCCTAATCATATGTGACAACACTTCATGCTATACAGAGCTGCTGTCAACTATGGACACATACACAAGTCAAGTTAAATATTGTAATGTGTAAGTAAGAGTGAGCTTAATTATTATAACATGAACAGTACTAGTCTATTCAACAGTCGACTTACAATTTATGTCTTGTGCTTCTGCTTTTTTTAATCTATCAAATGGAAATAAAGTGTTTAATAATGGAATACAGTACAAGTGCTGGCAATAACAGCACGTTGATGATTCTGCCATTTATATTGTCTCACTCATATCATATTGCATTTTGATAGCAAGCAAAGTTTCAATATGTGAGTAGTACATTGTAGTAGAAATACTGTCATCATCTTTGTACAATTCATTCACAAGTCATCCTACGGAAAACTTCATAACAAAATTAATCACAAACAAAGGTACACATATAAATTTTGATTAATTGATTAAAGAAAAAAAATTCAAACGATGATTAATGTATAAGAAAAGATTACAAAGTACTTATTGACTGGACAAAAGTTCTTTTGTTATTAATGATGCCTTATATTTATGATGCTAAGGCAAAACATGAGGTTTAATCAACAGCGAAACCAGGCAACATGAGGAGAGACAACATTGTTACGCTCTTTGTGAAGTATTGCAGAGCTGGAATAAAAGCGAGAGATAAAGGATGTTTACATGAATTTAGAAACAAATCTACTAGTAAAGTACCACTACCCAAAGAGAAAAGCGCAAAAAAAATGTAATAAGACAGAGCATATTTATTACCCAAATGACTTCAAACAACTCAAAATTAAAAAAGATGAAAAAACCGATAAACTATTTTTTACTGCCAACCTTATTGTTGTATCAAAGGTTAGTTACGAATTAGTCTTTTAATTGTAACGGTTCGGAGGTTTTCAACATTTTCTGAAGAGCTAGCACACTTACATGTACATACTTGGAGGTTGACTGAACTTTTCATACAGCAAGTACTCATTTATCTGCAATAATAAACCTTCATTAGTAAAAAAAACAACAACAAACAAGCAAAAATATTACTGTTGCACCAAAAGAAAGACGTTTAAAAAAAAAAGCCTATGAAGAGTACTAACTTAGGAAGTAAGCATATAAAAGAGAAATATTGAAAGTAACAGGAGTAGTTAGGTAGTAAAAGCTTTTCACAATCCACTGTCTAGCCGTTGATCCAATCTGTTCAGATTTGTATAGCACAAGTTGCATGTATCATTGATACACAATGTACAACGTCTGTAGTAGTAGTAGCAGTAGTAGTAGTAAAGGTATGAAATAATGACACGCATGTTTGACAAAGCAAAATGAGAAGGCTATGTACAAGAGATCAGACAATAGGTTCCAGAATATCAGAAATCCAGGTTACACAGTGCAGTACAATTTTGTGTTTAGTATTAACAAGAAGACGACACCCACACCTCCTCTCTCACTGCCAGTTGAGGTATATAAGCTGCTGAGAGGTAAAAAACTTCTCCGATCCACAAGCCCACACACACGCATGATGATGAGCCTTACGGACACAGCGCGTACACGTAAGGATCATGAGCCTTTCAGTCCACCAACACGAACGCGGCGTGTAGTAGGATCAGATTCTTCAGATTCACACGCGGCGGCCCAATCGACAGAAGAATTTGGCAACACTGAATGAAAAGATCTTGTTATTTTTTGTAGTATATTATATACATATTGTACAACGACACATCATCAGGCATTCTCATGGCATCTGTGATGATGATGATAATAATGGTCAACAAAACTATGTGCAAACAGGTAACAATATACAGTAGTGATGTATGTAGAAATAAAACAGAATGAAAACTAAAAATTGTATCACAACAAGGAAGTATCTCAGCTACGTTGAAATGATGAATGATAAAAAAGGAGGAAAAAAAATGTTATATAATATGAACCAACCAGTAGGTAGGGGGGAGGGGAGAAACAAGTGAACGCAAACCAAGTAATAACACTAACACTTCACTAGTCACTGATGATAGACATGTACTTGTACTGACTTCTATAAACAATAATACACTATAGGCTACACAAAGCTTATTAGCAAATAAATCTTGTATTCTACACCTCGTATAATAATATAAATGTTTATAAAAATATGTTTCGCATTCTTTGATCTCATAGTAACACAATATGAGAGTGATATTTCAAACATTTGGTAACTTTCCTTCTGCTCTCTATAAACGTCGGATCCTCTACATTTCTTTTCAATCAGCTATCAACCTGCTGTTAATGTAGAGTTCATCTAATCCACAAATCCTTTCATCTCTAGCCCACTAGCCACACTCCAGGCGTTGTCAACTACCACTACCTTCCCACAATACATTACAAGGAAAGAATTAAATAAACAAAAATATCAAATTATCAACTAAAAACAGAAGCTCTCCAATGAACAACAAACAAGGATAACTGCTATATTCACCAAACAAAGGTAGTATTCACAAGATAGGGTAATTTGAACATGATAATAATAATATTCATAAGTATTCATATTTGATATTTCTTTGTGCAATAAAATATTAAAAACAAGTCATTTCTTTAGGAAAAAAAAACAAAAACAACAAACACATCATCATAACAAGTATGAACCCGTAAGCTTGGTAGTGATTGAACAATGCCTCAATCACAAAATGTTTTAGAGAAGTTTTGGATGGAGGCAGCACTTGAAGCCAGGCGACGAGTGGCTGGCCAACATCAAAAAGCAAGGGCTGGCTGTAATGTAATAATGTATGTAGTATGAATATGTACAAATGGTTGTTGTAACAACGTCCCTGCTTCCTGGACCACTCAACAAAGCCATAGTAGAGGAAGGAGAGAGTAGTAGTACAGGCCTTCCTCCGCATAAGTCACTGTCTCAAGACTAAAAAAACAAACATGACGATTACTACAATGTAGTAGTACTATAAACAGTACACAAGATTACCAGCTTTAAGTTATCAGAGGCGCAACTCTCTAGAAATAAAATAATCTCTCACAATAATTCTAGTACTACCAGACTACCAGAAAAAAAAGAAATCAACGAACTCAGCATTTGTTGAACACAAAAGGCCAAAGTGACTGAAGTCGGAGCAGGCTAACAAAAATAAATCTATTCAGCTCAACTCAACTGCTATTGCTATACAAAACTGTGCTGTACCCCTTTATCTAGCCCTACAAGCAATCCTGAGAAAACACAGTATACAACAAGCTCTCTTTGTTTTGAGAACATTAAGAATTAACTTCTAGTTTTAGTGTAGACAGCTTTTAGAATCAGCAACTACGAAATACTACTATTACTGGTTCCGGGATATAACACTATTTTTTTTTAATCACCAGACCTGCCAACTGTCCCATTTTTGTCTGGACTGTCCCGACTTTTGATTTTCCAAAAAAAGAAAAAAATCTAGATTCCAGATCTTCATTTTTATTTGGTAGAGAGAGATCTAGTCTAGATCTAGATATCTATATAATATAATTATAATCTAAATTAAATCTAGATCAGATCTAGTCTAGAAATCTAGGTTTATTTTCGTTTCTGCTCTAGATTCTGGATCGAATCATGGTTAGCAAAGTCTTATAGATCTTGTACACATACTATCTTAAATTTATCAGCCATTAGTTTGATCATAACTGTAATGAAAATGGCGGTCTTGAGAGCAGAAAAAAACAAAAATTTTCTTGGCTTCGTCCCCCGGCCCCCTGTGTCTCTACACCACATTCTCAAAAGTTGGCAGGTCTGTAATCACTCCTTTCAAAATGCAGTTTACAAGAAAAACAACACAAAAAAACTGAGTAAGAGGAATTGATTTGGCACAAACACAAAAATGTGCAGTCTTCTGGTATCTCCACCCCATTTCACCAAAACAGTATACACTAGTAATAAAATAAATAGACCCTAATGAGTTAAAGAACAATGTCACTCTACGGTAAAACATGCATTCTCTTATACAAAAATAGACTTCCTTCTTTAGTATTGTATAGAACATATGAATTTCATTCATGGGGTAAAAATTGGAATTTCAAAAATCTTACACTATACTCTACAATTTACATTTCTTTGAATAATGTTGAATAGTTTCACATAAAGAATGGTTTAAAACTAAAAAAAACACCAATACCTCAACAGTAAAAAATTCTTCACCAATAGACCAATAATTTCACAAAAACTAAAAAATGCTTTAACATTCGTGAACAGCTATTCCCACCAATTTACCCCCCCCCCCCCCCTTACAGTCCTTGAAGTGACAGTAACATGAATCCTTCCATAAAACTTAATTTTTTCTTTCATCTACCTACTGTTCCACAGTAGCCAGTGACTGGTGAAAGCCTTGGAAAAGATGTCTGAACTACTATAATAAAGCTAATTTAGCAAATACACAGGAAGATTATAGTGAATCCCGTTTCCTTTTCTCTTACATACGTGTGAAATTGATAGAATCTTGCCAAACACACATAGCCGTGGTCTTAAGTTTACCATCCTGTAAGGTAAGACGCTAGTGTGCCTTTTCACAGTAACTGGACCCCCCCAAAAAAAAACAACAACCCTCAACACAGTATCATACTAAATTGGGGAAAGCTTAAATACTAGATGTTGGCTTTAGAGGTTTACGAACTCTGTTCACAGCAATTTCTAATAATCAAGCTAGTGGATAAAGACATTCACATTTGATACCACAACGTAGGGTATCAATGAATTCCTTACGGCCCAACTTAACGATGTTTCAATCAGCTGAAGTCTGTAGAGCACAGCACTGAAAGGTTGCCTTTGTAACATCTGTAACAAACTACATACTGAGTAAACTGAGCATACCAGACCAAAACGAGGGTGAAAATTCCACAGCCTACTTAATATAGAGTGCATTTATATAGCGCTTCACCCCCCGGCTCTACAGCAAGCTCAAAGCGCTTTACAGCCACTTCCCTCTTCACTATCAACAGCTCAATCAAAACAATAAAATTCCCTGCCATTTCAGTTAAATTAAGAGACAAGAGGAAAAGACAACAACAACAACAAGAGAAGTAACACGACTTGCTAGCCTTTCTTCTTGGCATGGAGCATCTCCGTGAGAAGGGTCTGGTCGGGCACCTCGTTGCTCAGGTGTTTGAAGTAGAGGAAGTCTTCCGTGCGGATGGAGATGACGCGGATCTCGGGCAGCCTCATGAGGAGCTGCGAGAACTTGTCGCCCATCTCGGGGTAGCACTGCATGCAGTACTCAAACAGGGCCACGTTCACCTTCTCCTGGCTCTGGCCGATGAAGCTGCGGTTCTCCAGGTCGGACACGTCTACGCATCGGGGGAGCACAAACAAATGGTGACCATTACAAATAATAATAACGTCACTTATTATATAGCGCTTTATCCCCACAAAGTGGGCCCAAAGCGCTCTTTACAGCATATTATTACCCTGACAGACGTGTTTTATTCCAAAGCCATCTCAACCTCCTGGGAGGCATACTGGTAGTGCTGCCTGGCGCCCACACCAACATTCTGACTATAAATAGTGTATATAGATAGAGCGCTTTCTGCCCATGACGAGCTGTGGTCAACATTGTGAATTCTTGAACATCGGGGATACAGAAAATGGTGCGACTCACACCTGGTTCAGTCCTAAAGTATGGCTCAAAGACTGCAATAAACATAGCAGTTTTGTGAATGCATTGCACAGTTGCATGAACAAGGAGGGACCAATTTGAAGGCCCTCCAGGCCAAGGTTGCCATCCCTGTTATATTTCAGGTTTCCATTATACTAACAATTTCTTTGAGGTAAGTAACGTGATGTCAGTCAGGTATACTAAAACAAACCCAGTACGACAACAAATGCAAGACAAAATCCTTACCTGGGTTGAGCAGGATTAAGAACTTAAGGCACATGAATTCGTTGAAGTCCAGCTTGAGCTCCTTGCCCTTCTTGATCAGCTCGAACACCTTCATTCTGACGTCACCCAGACCCAGCTTGTCCAAGATCTCGAAACCTATACTGGGGCCATTGGGCTGAGAGGAAGAAGAAGATGAACGAACAGAGGTTAGTGAATTATGATTAATTTGAAGATCAATACCTTTCTAAAAGTTGTTAAGGTCTTTTAACCTTCGCCGTATGTCGTGGGTGTAATACACCCAGTAAGCAATTGAAATGGCTGCTATGTGAAAACCCATGTGAATTTCAGAAT
>JAUELK010222259.1:0-10035 GCA_031471215.1 Gastropteron pacificum | reverse complement strand
GAGAGAGAGAGAGAGAGAGAGAGAGAGAGAGAGAGAGAGAGAGAGAGAGAGAGAGAGTGTGTGTGTGTGTGTGTTTGGTGAGTCTGTGTGTGTGTGTGTGTGTGTGTGTGTGTAAGTGTGTGTGTGTATGTGTGTGTGTGTGTAGGAATGCGTGTGTGGTGTTGAGTGTATGAATGCGTATGTGGTGTGGTGTGTATTTGTGTGTGTATGTGTGTGTGTATGCGTGTGTGTGTGTGTTTGTGTGTGTGTGGATGCGTATGTGGTGTGGTGTGTATGTGTGTGTATGTGTGTGTATGTGTGTGTGTATGTGTGTGTATATGAATGCGTATGTGGTGCGGTGTGTATGTGTGTGTGCATGTGTGTGTGTGTGTGTGTGTGTGTGTGTGTGTGTGATGCTTTTGACAATACCTTACCAAATGGATAAAAGCCCGTGTGCTGTCTTATGTTCCAACATCTTAAAACAGCCGTAAGCCTATGCGTAGTTCTTGTCTGTGTGATCGGCACCTATCTAGGTTGGTCTTTTGTTTTTTTAGCACCAACTACGCAGTGTGTAAGACTACTGTATTCCACTTGTGTACAATCTATAAACCAAAAGAGTCGTTGATCAAAGCATAGGCGGCATGTTGTTCCTGGTCCAGTCGATCTTCTCCTGATAATATGATCTTGTAAGTCTGCATGTATCAGAATCATTATTATGTCGCCGCATAGTTGTTTGCAGTGCAGGGTAGGTAGTTGATATTCTCTCATATGACAGATCCACCATACCTGTCTGCACAGAGCTTTTTTGTTCTCCTCTGTACTCTTTGTATCTCGTCCATATCGCTCAAAAGCCTGAACATTAAAAGGCCGAACTTTAACTTTAAGCACGTCAGGCTTAAACTTAAATGAAACACACCTACTCGGCCTATCAATTATCAATTTCAATTGGGCAAGGGGTTAAAGGGTAGATTTTTTCCGGAAGACAAGTAGGCCTACAGCCCACAGCTTATACCAACTATGTAATGATTGGCCAGTGGCAGGCACTTTGACCAATGAAATAGCGTTTTACATAGGCTTTGTTTTCTTCTTCATCGGGAAGAGAGAAGGAAAAGAGAGATAGACAGACAGTTAGACAAGACAGGCCTAGCCTAGCCACCGAGAAGAATAGCCTAGACTAGGCATTGGCTACCTAGGCTAGATCTAGGCATTTAGGCCGGCCTTGAGAAACTAGGCCTAGAAGTAGTAGGCATCTAGGCTTTGGCTAGATAGGCCTCGATGAAGGCGAAAGGCTTGATGATAGTGCCGAGTGCCGCTGTGCCTTACTTCACTGCACGGGTAGGCTGAATACTGAATGCTGTGAAGTTGCAGTTGCAGACGAGGGACATCATTATTTTTACTCCATCCATTCCATCCATTGGAAACAACTCGACTGGAGTTTAGGGGTAAATGTTGCATGTGTTCACGCCCCCCCCCCCCCCAACACACAGTTGCATTAGTATTAGCATTAGATCTAGAGTGCAGGCTAGCTATTCTTATCATATCATGCTAAGTAAGTCACTATTCCTAAAATCTAGACTGAGAGAGAGATTTCTAGATGAGTCAGTGCATCCCTGACTAGGCCTAGATCTATTACTATTAGTATTACTTACTATGAACTATGGGACGATTTCCCTTCTTACCGGACAAAAAGGATGGTCCGCTAGAGCGGGGTTGGCCGTTCCGGCCTTCTATCGTAAGCTCCGGCAACGCCTCTAATCTCTAAAATGCGTATTTCATAGCTCCAGACAACATTTCCTGCTCCATACCATGTAAAATTTGTAAACAAGGAAAAGGAAGTTGGATTCTATTGTTTCAGTTGCAGCCTACTTTTCGTTTTTTAACTTCCGTTTTGGGATAGATGAGCGCTTGTTTTCGATATCCACACCATGAGGTTTACTTGTAGAGATTTTTAACGGAAGACAAAATATTTGGTTAACGCACACCAGGGCTCTCTGCAGCTACATTTTTTTGGCCGGTCCGACGACCGGAAGTTGTTGGCCGGATTGACGGAACTGGACAAAGATGAATAACATTAACACTAAAAACATTGAATGAGTGTTACTTCGTTAAGGTTTAGATTCGTGTTTTTAACATCATTATTATTATTATTTATCAATGAAAAGCCGATAATTTTTCTTTCTATCAACATCCGGTTCATGTAATTTGGTTGGCTACTTCACGGACAATTCGCATTTTTCTTAGCTGGCTGGGGAGTCCCTAAACCCGCTCTCTACTATTTTTTGACAAAATACGCCGAACATCGCATTTTATCGTAATTCTACACTCATCCAACGGTTTTTAAATATTCATTCTCCTTCGATTCATGCTTTCAGGGTTCGTTTTTGTTGATTTCTGCCCATAAAACGACGGATGAAGACTGAAAAGGTGTAAATTCTAAGTTTGTTAGGCCTACCACTTGCGGCAAATTCGATCCGTGTTTACAATAGATCTAGAGCGGGTTCGGCCTTTCCGGCATATGGTTGGCTTCGGAAACGCCTCTTAAAGTGAGTATTTCATAGCTCCAGACAACATTTCCTGCTCCCTTTGACTTTGATGTCAAAAAGTAAGTTGGACTAGAGCGGTTATTTGGCCGATTCGACGACCGGAAGTTGCAGAGTCAACGATTAAAAAACAGGTTGGCCGGATCTGGACAAAGATGAAATAACGACAAAAACTGCATTTCGTTAAGGTTTAGATTCAGGTTTTTACTGTTATTAATATTTCTCCAGATCCGGCGATCTGGCCAACCCGTTTTACAATCTCCAGTGGCATGTGGTGCTGACAGCCCTGGTGGGTGTTAGTTAACCAACCAATATGTCTACTGTTAACTCTCTACGAATTTCACGGTGTGGATAATGAAAAGAAGCGCTTGTTATCACAAAATGGAAAAAAAAAGCGAAAGTAGGCTGAAACAAGCAAGTACCACCCCTTTAGCCTTTTAGTTGTTGACATTGAAGGGAGCAGGAAGTGTTGTCTGGAACTATGAAATACGAATTTTAAGAGGTGTTGCCGGAACTAGTACTAGTACTTTAATCCGGCAAATAACTTCATTTTGCGATCGTCAACTTGGCAACCTACAGTCTTTGATCTGGCAAATACCTGCAGTCGTGTTGATCTATTCTGAAGTTGTGCACCAGTTCCTGTGCCCTAACCAAACCTAACAGTATAACAGAAATGATGTTGCTTAGTTATTAAGCAGTCCGTGTAGAAACGGAGTGTTTTGTTTGTGGGGTTTTGGCATGCGCAACGTATATCAACCATTTTCTTCAAATATTGGGTCGTTTCCAGGTATTATAAACATGGATTGAGTTTGCCGCAAGTGGTATGATCTCAGAATAAGCACCTTTTCAGACTTGATCTGTCATTTTTTGGCTGAATTTGAAGTGATATCAACGAAAAGACCCCTCTATAGCGCAAATCGACTGAGAATAATCATTTAGGAAGTCCTGGATGAGTATAGAATTACGAACAAATGCAATGTTCAGCATATTTTGTCTGTGAAGTTTGTATAAAGAGTTAATGGTAGACATATTGGTTGGTCTGTGCCATGTTCTTAATCTACAAAACATGCTTTTAAAGCTAAATAAATAGATATTTGATAGAAAGAAAGTAAGAGGAGCCAAAGAAAAAAGGTCTGATCAACAGACCTCAAAATTTGACGATATGTCTGTGACAATGCAATGTTTGTCTATTTTCATTCTTATTACTTATTTCCCTACCTGCTCCATCTGCACCTATCTCCTGTAAAAAAAAACACAAAAAAAACAACAGCAACAACATTACATAAAGAGCTAATGGTTTCAAATCTCTATGCAGATGCTGCAATGTCCAGTGATGGCCACAGAGAAAGAGCAGGGGGCACAACTTGCCAGCCCACTCAAGGAGCAGGGACAAGGAATGTGTTGTCTTCCTCAACTTATCCTGAGCATGGCTTTCGAGAGGTCAGTCTTCCACGCCAACCACAAGCTCAGCGTCAGCAACAATATCAAGTGGTTACGACCAGGGAGCTTCCAACACACCAAGGCCGCAGTGTGGTCTGGCCCAAGGAAAACTTACAAACATCCTTACAGCAACAGCAAAGGATTGGCAGCTCTCAGCAGAACAGGTCTGCACTTAATACTGTGGACAGTGGTCTGCTGCTAAAGCAGCCGAGTCCATCTGCTTCTGTTGTTATAAATGCACATCAGCATCATCTGCAGCAATCAATTCATGGCAGCCAGCACGACTTGCCTACTCTTGATGAGGCAGAAGTCTCTTCTCAGGATAGACAATGGTCTTCACTTGTGTCACACAAGGCAGCTCAGCATCCAAAGTTAACAGGTTAGTGTTTGATTTTGTTTGTGTGTTTTCGTTGCTGCTTATTTTCAGTATCACCTCCTTTCCTGTCCATGTTCAGTATTGTTCAGATTCTGTTCTCAACATGTTTTAATTTCAATTTGATCTCTGCTCAGCGTATTGTGTGTTTTAAGTTATGGGCACTGATACAGTGTAAACATGCAAGTTCAATGCGTACTAAATGTGATACCCAGTTTTATGAGAAGTCCTTAAGTATACTGAGTACTCTGCACGTATTTACTATGAACAATGAGAACAGGAGGATAACTGACAGGGGAAGTAATCATCTGGCAGATCTTGTGCATGTGAATTGTATTTGTTACCTCCCTTGTGCTACCACCGCCGTGTCACCTTGAATCTACGAGGTTTCATTGGTAACATGAAACAATAGTGTTCAGACTTGTAGTTGTAGTGTGTTGTGATACGTGCGTCTATGGATTTCATTTCCGGAAAAGTGTTGCTAGTTATTTCCCCTGCCTTGTCCCTCATACTTTTACTTGTAATGCATGTAAGGTGTTCTTTTTCTTTAAGTGAAGTTGAATGTTCTCACACAATTTGAGTTTGTGGATTGCATCTAGATTTAGTATGATATGCAAATGATTGAATGATTGTAGTCTTTTTCCATTCATTTTCGTGGTGGTGTAAATGCTTTGTACATGAATGACTAGTATTGTTTGAAAATGAATGCATAAAGACCATGTGAAATGGGCAATGCAAACCCACATACAAGGATTATTATTAACCAAATTATACAGACAACCAGTCAAGTTGTCAATCATTCATCTGTCTCTTAAGAAAGGTTATAGTTATAGTGCAAAATAACTGAATATTAGGTGCCTGTTTGATGACCCGTAGCAATGAAAGCTTGTGAAGAGAGAGTGTGGTTGATGAGATCGAGTGCAAAAAATAAATGAATTATAAATATAAAACAACCAGCAAACAAAGTGTCAAACAAACAAACAAAAACACACAAAAGACAAAGTGTGGATACCTAACAACTAGATTGAAGTCAAAATAATGTTTTTGTCAATAGGAACACCTTAGCATTTGTATGTCTCTACTTTTTATTATTAGACTGGTTCCAGAGATTTTTTTTATGCCAAAGTCTCTGATTATTTCTTTTGCCTTTTCCATGTTGAAATGAAGGTAGTGATTACCGCACCAGTCCACAAAGTCAGAGATGGCGTTTCCATAAAGTCTTTCATCAGAGTCAGGGTTGATGAGGCCTAAATAATAGTCGCCAGAAAATTTATAAAGTTCTGTATTTCAATAAATCTCCTATCCAGGCTATTTTATGACTGTTTCACTTACATGTAACTTACTTTGTTCAGCAAGATTGAAGGCTGGATTGCGTTAAAAGGTGAAGAGAAATCAACAACAAAAATTTGGCAATATGTTATCTAAGAAAACACTTAATTGAATTAGGTAACATATTTTGAAATTCGCAGCAGGCTGTTAGTAGAAATACCCTGAACAGTCAAACCCTGCGTTCAGGGTGCAAAGGAAACCATAGGTGCTTGAAAAGGGCACTACTCAAATCTAAAGATCATATGAGCGCTGACGCTTTTTTCTTCCTTTGAGCCCAAGGCTGCCTTGCAACCTGAGCGAGGCCCATGTTTTCTAAAACTTGAAATGTGCTTGGATTAGATCCCCAGTCAGCCCATTGAAAAAAAGTGGTTATGGGTTCAGTTTTTGTGTGTGTGTGTGTGTGCTTTCTTTGTAACTCTGTTTATCGTGATTTTTCCCCCTTACAGATTTGCATGCAAAATGTATAATAAAAATAATTTTAAAATGTATGTAAAAAAAACAAAAAAACATCCTATTGCACACCTAAAATACTGTTTCTAATATTTCTACATCTCGTTTGAGTTTTAGACCAGCTTGTAAAACGCCTTTTTAGCAGTACATATCTAGGCTGTACTGTAGGCCCATTAAGATGAACGTAGCCAGATATCGAAGACCAAACATTGAAAACATGGGACTCGTTTTGTGAAGAGGACAGGAAAAGCTGATAACAAAGTAACTCACATTCAGGCAAACAAATTCACAAGGAAGCTTTAGGGCCTAGAATAGTAAGGAAGAAAGCATGGCTTGACAATCCACAAGTCGAGAACAGAGGCCGGGCCCTATGAAGATATTTGGTATACGTGTACTTTTTAAATTCTTTATACATGTCGAAAAGAATGTCACGGGACAAATTTAGACATGTTGTAGGTGTGGTCTGTTGGCTTTCCTGCATACCAAGGCAGTGTAGTAACAGATGGATGGTTGTGACGACCAAGCACATTCTGTTTCCCCCAATCATCTAAGCCGCGTGATAAGGAGGTGTCGGTTGCATAACTGGTGCTCTGTGGTGGCCCGCCACTCGTGTGTATCACGACCCTTCACGCTTACACCACAGATAAGCTTTATCGTCCTCCGGCTCCGCTGAATTATACTTATACTTGTAGTATAGAGGGAACATTTCACCGTAAACTACACTGTACAACATGTTAGATGGAGCCAAGGGAAAGTGTACTAAAGTTTCAGTTTTGTTCAGGGGCCCATTCGCTCTCATCACTGCCTGGTTGATTTTGATGAATAATAGGTTATGTGTGGGTTATGGTTATGGTTATTGTTCGTCCAGCCAAGTCAGTCAGGGTCCACTTTCAGGGGTCATTGCCACTTTGGGGGGGGGGGGGGGTGGGGCTTTTACGCTAGCGTTTAGGAGAGTGGGGAACAATGTCAATCAACCACTTTCATTGTTTCACATTTGTATTCCTGTGTTCCAAATATTGTTTTTTTTTCCCCATCAGAATAACAAATGTACACATTGGTCTTACGGAGACTCAAGTTTATGTTATCATGATCATTGGTGTTTTCTGTTAGTGTTCTGCTTTTGCGATCCAAAATGTACAATTTGCAATGTAATTCTGAGGGTAAATCTGATGATAGGTTTCATCTTTGTGTGTGTGTCTGTGATTTTCTTCTGGTGGTGTCCTTTTCCTTTCCATGTTCTTATGATCACGTTTGTTGAAACTCGCCAGTACTGTTCTAAGTAATGGTATACCGACTGCCCTAGTTAGCATGTGGAGTGAAGTAGGTCAATGCGTGAGTCCACTGTCACATCGGGAAGATTTGCAGAACACACCGATAACAAGGGATCATGTTGCTGCCTATGCCACGAAAATGTCCCAGCATTTTTTGCAAATTGTCTATGCCTTGCACGATTTTGACACTGCCCTACTATCATCATCGTCAGTGTGAACGCTGGTGACTGTCTCTGTTATCATTGGAACTCCGTTCTGGTGCCAGTCTTGCTTGGTTAGCCCAAGTTATTTCTGGACACGGTCGGTTTGGTCATCAAAGAAGGTCATTGCAGGTCCCAATTCCCGATACACAAGTTGTCACCTCTTCCAGCCTCCCCAGTCGCTCTGAGAATATAACCTTAACATGTTTCCAACAGCGTATTATCGTTTATACATTGTACAACGTATTATATTATATGATCACACCTTGTTTACAAGTATATGATGAGTTTTAGGTACTTTATTTCATGGACAATTCATTCGTCCCACCCCTCGTTGTAAAAAAAAAAAAGAAAAGAAAGATGTTGTACCTTAGTGTCACGTGCAATGTAAATATCGTAAGCTAAGTTCCTTCTCACCCCCAGAAGGACTTTTGTCGACTTCTCTACCTTCTTGTGTACTTACAGCCTTTGCCATGTTCTTTGTCACCGCATATTGATTTCTTTATTTTGTATTAATTATAGTACCTGGTAGCCTATCATTCAGGCTGTGCCGATATGGTTCTCAAAAACACTTTCCAGGACCAGGACACACATGTACATAGCAAACAGCGTACTTTTAGTGCTAGGGTATTCGAACGAAAAACTCAACAACTCGTGAAAGTCGGTCACGTGTTTTGTTTTTGTTTGATGTTCTGAAAGGAAAGCCAAACAACACATGTTCCTGACTAGAAGAATGCTCGAGAAAGGTAACGCATGACCCCCTTTTCCACCACCATTCACTCCACATACTCAGCTCTAGCATCCCCACACCCGCACACGCGCGTATAGTAGAGAACACCTGTTGTTCATGTAGAGGCATTAACACATTTTCTCTTTGCCTTCGTGGAAGTCTGCTTAGTCTGCTTGCCTGTCTGTCTGTCTCTCTCTCTGTCTGTATGTATCTCTCTCTGTCTGTATGTATCTCTCTGTGTGTGTGTGTGTGTGTATGTGTGTGTGTGTGTGTGTCTCTCTCTCTCTCTCTCTCTCTCTGTGTATGTGAGAGAGAGAGAGAAAGAGAGTGGGATGAGGAAGGTTGAAGAAAAAAACTTAACGCCACAGCCCGCCATAAAACAACGTTGTTTTTTTGCCCTTTCCCCTGCTTCGCACTATCAATTGACGCACACCCACGGCCTGTGTTTACATGGAATGCTGTTGTCGAAGATGAAACTTTCGCCAACAAGCGAGCAAGGGGCAAGAAGATAGCGTATTATTATCCGAGTGGAATACTTGACGTGCCGATACCTTTGCTCACGAGTCCAGGGATTCCCCCAATTTCGGTTCACCCTGAGACAGCCACCGCGCGCGTCATCGGTGAGCAATGCCCGTGCGTGCACCTTTACTCTTCAAACCGTTATCTCTTCACGAATGCCAGAACGTTGCGCAACACTGTCTAGAAATATCTGACTGTTGAGTAATTGGCGGCCTCGGCATACTTTTCTTTGATGTCATCCGCCCGCAATTTTTTGATTCATGAGTCAGTTATGTTCATCTCATGAACACAATAACATAGCAGTACTGCAGTTGTTGTTGCTTTCGTTCTTGTATTTGTTTTAACGTCACAGTGACTGTTGTTGTGTTATGTGCTTGCTGTCGTCTAGTCCTTGGTGCTCACCACATCATGTTCCTGGTTTAGGCCAATAATGGACACTTGTCATACAGAACTTTATTTGTGTTTTAATTGTATTATTATATCTTTATTTACCTGTAGCTTACTGGCGACTTCATAACCGGGCTCTATCGAGAATGACCTAGAATCCTAGCCTAGGTTCGGCAGTACGGTGGGTGATTGGATGTACTGTCATTGCTGCAATTAAAAATAGTTCATGTATAAAGAGTTTCTTACATGGCGGTTTTCTCCCTTTCTTATGGTTGCGGATGCTTGGACTCCTGCCAGCATATATATCGTTGGCAAGTGTCCCACCATGGCGGATGTGTACGAACTACTAGAAGTTGTCATCATTACCTCCATCCAATGAGTGTATTATTATAATTTCCCTTCACCGGTGTTGGCACTCTCCGGATGTGGGTCGAGCGAGATGCGATCTCCATAGTTTGAGTCATCATCAATGCATGTCGTTAGTGAGGGTCACTGATGTCAAGGAGACACTTCCAAGATTCACCAAATGGTGTTTGTGTCCCCTGCTCAATCGAGCCAACCTCTTGATAGCGTGTAATATTATGTAGACAGAGCGTACGAGTGAACAACAGCTGCTCGCTGATGGTGTTTGTATGTTTGTTTACCTTGGCCTACATTCACAACTCCGATGATAAATAAAAGTAGGACGTTGAATACACATCCCCGAGATGAGAATACTATAAATCTTCGTTGATTGTAAAGAGGGACTTTACTGGTAAAGTAGAGGAGATTTATTGAATTATTTCTAACTTTATGCATACTATTTCTCTCTCTACCC
>JAUELK010222227.1:0-10038 GCA_031471215.1 Gastropteron pacificum | reverse complement strand
GGCTCTATCAGGTCTGTCTCCTCAGAGATCAGAGGCTTCTCAGCCAACACAACCTACACAAACACATACAAATAAAACCCGAACCCGAGGTTGTTGGACCCAGAGTCCGGCACGCTACCGACTAAGCTAATCCGCCACACATAGAGGGCTAAGACTTGTGATCTGCAATAACAATGTACAAGCCAACACCACCTACACAAACATACACAGGAGTAAAACTTATGATCTGCAATAATGTCTGATATCTTACGAGTGTCGTATCCGCTATTTGAGTTGTTTATAGGATGCTGATCAACTGAGGTCTATCTTCACTGAAAGCAAATGTTACGATCAAAAAAGCTATGAACGACTCCAACCTTCCTTGTTCGACGCAAGAGCAGAAACAAAAGTTGTTAAAACTTAAAACTTCTCTGATGCAAATCAGTAGTTTTGTGGATATGACACTAATGAGATGACCGATGATAATAGTGATGATGTGTACTAAAAAGAAAACTATTGATTTGCATCAGAGAAGTTTTAAGTTTTAACAACTTTTGTATCTGCAAGAAAAATGTCACATCATTATAAATAATGTAGGAATGTAGCCTTCAACTTTTAAATGAGGTAGTTCTAGGTCAGGACCACATCAAACTAAACTGGAAACGGTAGACCTACTATACAACTCAGCCATTGTTTTCATTCCAAGCCTACAAGCTTTCATTCTTCATTCCTCTAAACATGTAGGCCTACTAGTGTAACCCTCATTGTTTTCAGTTTGGCAGGAAATCGGTTATAAGTTATTTTTTCAATCATGTGGCCTGCATGAGAATAAAAAGTGTCCATATCTCAGCCGTATATGGCTTGATTCCTTAAGATTTTAGTAGCGGTTGAGATGTGGCTTCCACTAGTATGTGTTTAGAGGGACGTCTTGTCATAACTGGGACATACCTCCTTGGCAGCAGCGGGGTCTGTAGAGAGCAGTCTCCAGTAGATGTAGCCTCTGTCTCTCAGGTCAGGATTGTCACTGTCCTGTGGGGGGAAAGCAACATTGGCATCAATGTATCAACAGTTTAGCAGACAGAGAGAAAAATCTTTATTCTCTGTAAAACTTACATCACTCATTTATTGATACAAAGGTCAATGAAACCTTACACCTTGACAAAAATTGATACTGATTTCTATTTCAACAAAATGTTAAAGATGTTTTCACAGAATTGTGAGAATGTCTCCAACTAAAACATGACTGTACTAAAGTTTAATGGAAACTTGACAATAACAAGGGAGGAGTAAGAACAGTAGAAAAAGTTGGTGCTATACACTCTCATTGCTCACTCACTGTCCCTGGATATATGTAGAAGTAGAGAGATTGGGACGTTGTCTCACAGAGTAGAAAAGTTATAGAAAAGTTACAAAGATATCCCATTTCCCCCATTTGCCTTGTAGTAACAGGCGTCTGCCACGACAGCGGTTCACAGGTACAAACAGTGAGGAAATCTACAGCTAGGACCAACATCATTCAGCTGCTTGCACATCACTTCCACCCCCCCCCCCCCCCTCCCCCCCCTTTCTTTATTAGGTAGCCGCATCCGCAGAGGATGCTATGTTTAGCAACTCGACGCTCTCTTTACCTCCAGTGTGACCAGGTGTACCGGATGATGACTGACTTACCTGTGTATTATTACTATTATTATTATTATTTTTATTTTCATTATTAATACCTGTGTGGCCAGGGAGAGAACCTGTTGCACCAACTCCTGGGTGTCTGTGGGTCTCTTCAGGAACAACTTCACTATGGCTGTCAGCAGTTGCAGCTGGACCTAGGAAGCAAAGTGAGTCAGTCACACAGTAGTACTAATCGTCTATATAACTATTGATTTTTTTTTCTTTGAGGATGCAGATGCAAATATTTGATGAATGAAAAGACTTTTTCTAAATGCATAAAACTATTGGTAAGGTCTGTGATGCACTGTTTCTTGCTTCAAATAGTCTGATCTGACATACTAGTACACATAATAATAATCTCAGCAAGCTCGCAACAAAGAAAGGTGAGACTACAAAATTGAACAAAAAATGTTAAGTACTTTCAAAATGACAACATTTACATTCTCTAAATACCAAATCATCTCACTTTGACTAAAGAGGGCACCAGTCATAGCAACATTTTCTCGACTCTTTTTTCCTCATTCATCTCATCTTCTTCTTGACAAGTCCAAAGAAACATGGGATAGGGTTGTAAAGCCATTGTAATAACTACAACTATATTCGGACTCGTGGTGGCGCCTGGTTTCTTCCGATATGGAAGAGGGACAGAGGATGCCCCACTCTGGACTCCACATGGGAGCAGAGAAATCGTGAACTACTAACATGATAATGATTCTCTAAGATGAGCATGCACTATTCTTCCTCCACCCCCCACCCCCAATCCATCCCCACAATCAATCAAATATTGTACTCAATATATATAACAAACCACATATACGTTCGATGAACATGTGTAAGGAATTCAGTGGACTAACATATCTAAACATTTATTAACCAACTGGGGCCAACCAAATGACTAGAATATGAGGCACAGGATAAAAAATGTTTAAAAGAAATACAACTATTGTTCAGATAGTGTGGTCCTTTGTTCCATCAAGGAAAGAAAGCCATTGTTCAGATAGAGAATCCTTTTCCTTACTTGGCTGTTCTCATCCTGGAATCCCTCCAGGAAACTTTCCAGCAGCTCATCAGCATTGTCAATTCTCTCTGCATACTCTCCAATGATCCAAATCATGGATGCTCTGAAACAGTCAACACATTAATACAAGATTAGTCACCTTTCTGCGTTTTCTTTTTCCTTGTTCTCAAGCTCGTTGCCTGATTATGTCAATTCCACCGCTGTCAACAGCTCCCCAAACAGACAGTCTATCTGCTGACAGCGGATCACGCTTTAACAGACATAAGAAACGACATCCAAACATGTTGAACAACTACTAAAGTAATCGTTTACTAAAAAGAAAAGACATGGATAGAAGATAGATAGGAATTACACAGCGCGTCACCATCTCATCATCTTCCAAGAGGGAGAGGTAGGCCACCAACTTCAGTTACAAGAAACATCAAGGGTATGATGAGCCTGAGCTTACAAAATAACAAAGCCATAGATGTGAAGACAGCAACAGCTGGAACACCTTTGTCTCATTGCTGGCTAGGGAAAGCTTTGAAAAATGGAGACGCTGACAGGTAGCAGGCGAGATTAACCCACTCTACAGATAGATAGCATTTATATAGCGCTTTCCCCCGCTCTACAGCAAGCTCAAAGCGCTTTACAGACACAATTTTGTTTATGATGTGTACTTTCCCCATTATTGTACAATTGTAAAATGGGCCAATGACCTTTATTACTGAACTCAAATCCTTTTATCTCAACAGACCTAAGCAATAACTTAATTGAGAATTGCAGAAGGACCTACCTAGCCTCTGGTTCATCCAGGGTGTCCAGGTTCTCACACAGGGTGGCAATGATACTCTCATACTTGTTGGGGTACTTGCGGAAAATGTCCTATGGGAAGAGAAGACACCATGAAGCATAAATAAATGTTTTAGGATTCAATTCTTAACAAAAAGACATGTAAAAAAAAGATAAAGAAAAAGAAGAAGAAGCGATTATTATTATAAGCATCACCTTCTAAAGAAAGAAAAGAAAATGTAATAAAACTGTTCTATCCTTAACCAACAAGCAAATACCAAAAGTTGTTGCAGGATGTTTTGTCACTTTGTCAGGGGGTGTAAATGACAGTAGAAAGATAATGGGAGGTTGTTCTAGAAATAGCAAGCAAACAGCTGTTGTCCAATCCTGTTCGTAAGAACGGGGAAGCCCTGCTAGTAAACTTCTAACAAGGAAACAATTTCAACTCCACAATTTTGAATAAAAGTGTGGCGCAGGTTTCTTACCTTGATGACCACGATGGCCTCCTGCACCACGTAGTTGACTTTGGTCTGGATCAGGTCTAGCAGGGTGCTCACACACCTCTCAGCTGCTTGCTCCACCTTGATGGCACAGCGGCCGATGGCTCGCACAGACTTACGCACAAAGTCAACATCTACCTCTGTAGCATACCTGGTGGGGAAATAAATCGTTATTTCGTTGTTATACTTGTACATTCATTGTTCTGCCTGGGGCTATTTCATTTTTTAGCCTTTGTGATGTTTCACTTGCTATGGAACTGGTTACATATTTTTCTTTACAATCTATATTCGTCTTTGATGAAGCAATGGTTCTTATTCATTCAGTGCTTATCCTGTAAAGATGTTTGAAATCTTCTTAATGAGGACACTATCAATCTAATGACAATGCTGATAATGAGAGCTTTATTCATTAGCACAAATGGTTGCAAGTTATACAATACTACTGATTTGATTCTTTTCTTTCTTTTCTTCACACAAGAAAAAACAAACAAATTACAGCAGTACAGAATCAAACAGAAAGGATAATCAAACTAAATCATTGTTTCAACAAGAAAACATTGTATGTGAGACACCAACATTTCTTCATTGTAGCAATGACTGTGAGATGACTTACTCCTTGAGCTCAGCCAAGACCTGGGCAATGTTCCCTTGGTTGGTCAGTCGAATCATGATGTCCAGTTTCTCCAGCTTCACATAGATAGGATCATTGTACTTGACAAAGAACACTTTCATCTCGGTCTTCAGGATGTCAGACCTAGGCACAGAATCAAAGTTTGCAGGTAATCATTTCATGTACATCATCTTCTACATTGATTTTTTTAATCTGTTCAGTATTGTCCATAAGTGTGATTCTACTTGCGCCACTAACAAATCTTGAATCTTGAGAGTTAGTTTACAAATCCTAGGCTAAAACATTTGAATCTATAAACATCTCATATGAGTTTTAAAAGTGAACATAAGAATTTATATTAATGAAACAGGCCTATGAAATAGCAATGAGCAATGCCAAGTTAGTTTCCAACTTGATTGAAATCAAAGTGCTTTATAGATTGATGCTTGGGATACATCTTTTACTATGACAACATTGGTTGACGAACATGTATACAACCTTGGATGCATCCAAGTGAATCAATTGTGGTAATATTTCCAATACAGGTTATGATTCAACACAATACAGAAACGGGTCTTGTCTTTATCTTATTCTTTTTCTCGAAATCAACAGTCAAGAGAAAAAGAGGGAGAAACGAGTCCTATTCCTCAACACATCTAACCTTTTCTGCACAATGAGGTTGATGTTGCGCAGGGCCACATACTGGATCTCAGGCTCAGCAGAGAGCAGGGTGACCAGTGGGGGGGACAGTTTCTTGATCAACATGGTCACATAGTCTCCATGGATGTCCAACATCTCCATGAACTTCATGATCACCTGGACACACCAATGGTTGGTTGAAGAACAATATTACATTTCCTTCAATGATAGCCTTTAAAAATTAAAATTGAACTAACAAGAGTATTTGGCTAGCCCGTGGTCTGTGAGTATAATCATAATTGTTTAATACAAACAATTTGCATTTTTCAAAAAGAGGATTTACAACACATTGTCCAGGACAACTTAAGCACAAAGCTGGGGACTACAAAAGCTTTTGTTCAATGAGTTTGGACCTGTATGCAGCACGTTTTTCTGTCAATCTATAGGTCTACTAACATTGTTCAGAGATAAAGTGTTACCTTGACTGCAGAGAGGACCACAGCAGCATTGGCATGAGCCAGCCTGGGAGTCACACGTTCACAGATGCTGGAGGGACACAAGGAAACAAACATGTCATATTTTATTATAGTGGGGAAAAAAAAGAAAGATTTCATCAAATGTGTCGAAACACAATAGCATGTCCCTAACACAAGGTCAGTCTTCACAGTCTACACATGAATGACTTTGGCTTCAATGCCATAGCAATGATAGGGTAAGGACATCAATCATCACCTAAATGGTGTTGCATTTTTAGAATAAGAATGCTTCTCAAATTGAGTTATCATTGTAATTTCCTGGAGGTTTTCATATATGACAATAATCTCCTTACTGAAAACTGTGTCATCAAAACAGTGAGAGAACAAACCTTTGAGCTTCTTTTTCATCCTTGGGGTTGTAGTTTGAGATGGAATCCAGGATGAAAACTTGGCCCCACCTGAGGATCAGACATACAATATACTTACTCTCATTTCAATTTCAGGCAGAGTTACAGGTCAGTCAGCTTACAGCAAGATAGACATCACTCCATAAATAAAACAAAATAAAAAAATACTTACACAGAAAAAGGTCATACTCAAGGAATCAAAATTAAATGGAACTCCAAAATTATTTTACAGAAATACAGTAGATCATGAACTGCAGTACCTTAAATGAGTATCAATATCAGTGTATTCGATAGGTCAATGATAAAGCTTGGTGAAAGAGGTGAACAACTAAACATGTCAATCGTATGGAGAGATTTTCGGATAAGCTCTATAGAGATTAACTTTATTATTATTATTACTATACTTAAATGAAAGCATATAATGCTTTGTAAAGAACAACTAAAAAAAACTGTTCCATTCTAATAGATAAAGATGTGTAAGACTAACTCTGTGCATTCGTTGAGGGCAGTCAACAGTTTGTTGATGGTGCCTGCATTCATCTCCAAGCTGGGCTGGGCAGTGGAGGAAGTCTCCAAGATCTCTGAGATGGCAGCCACAGCATTAGCCACAACCTGAGGTCAGAACACATCAAAACATCACCTGTTGTTGTTGTGATCAGACACAAGTTGTGAGTTATTCACTCTTCAAGTGGACCTTTTAAACGACCTACAGAGCCATGGCATGACAGCCTAGCTCTACAACTTGGGACTGGAAGGCCTTCAAACTGGCCTCTTATCCATACAAATGTGCAATGATGTCACAAGACCACTCCAGACCAGATAAGGCAACACAGTTGAAACTGCATGTATTGATACAACATCAGTTGCTAAAAAAATTGTTTAGCAAGATCAATAATAAACATGGAAATGGGTTGTTCTTTTTGTTGATTTTACTTAGTTCATCTTTGTAAGACACAGCTTTAAGTTATCATACCATTGTTCAAGTTCAAAGCATGGGGGTAGCATCTCTACCAGGAAAACACAAGACGACACAAGCAGACAGAAAAATGTGTTGGTGGCCAATCAAAGGCAGCTGATGATGATGATCGATCTTAGTGGACATTACTTTTCAGTAAAACAAGAATCTAAGTCTCAAGAAGATGTAAGGCTATTGCAGAGTCTTACCATAGGGTTTGAGTCAGACAAGAGGTCTTTGAGAGCGTCCAAGAAGCCCTGGTCCTCCACCAGCTGTGCATTGATGTCATGCAGCTTGGCCACACACACTGCGGCAGTCTTCCTCACATAGGGGTCCTCGTCCTTCAGACACTTGCGCAGGGGCTCACACAAGTACTCTGTGATTTTGTCCACACGGATGCAACCCATGGTACGCACTGCCAGGGCACGGATCAGGGGGTTGGCGTCTTCACAGTCCTGGGAACAAAGAAACAAGGAATATTTGATGATTTCAAGTGGAGAGCCAATAGAATTGGTCACAAGCAAGACATCTGAAAAGGGGTATGATGATGGTGTTGTTATTGATGTTAATGAATAATTAAGGCATTGATGACAATGTCGATGAACTCAATGATGATCAAGTAGGTTACCTTGACAAAAGTGTTGACAGAGATGATAGCCACGTCAGGCTGTGTCTTGGCATAATTCATCAGGTACAGATAGACAAGTTTCTTAAGCTCCAGATTATCAGTCTGCATGCAGTTGACCACATCAGCAAACAGTGCACTGGAGACATCAGGGCATGGATTCAAAGCTTGGCAATTTCAAACATTCTAAACGGACAGTATAAAATGTTTTTAAAAAATAATTTTTAAACAATTCTGATTAATCACATAAGTTGGATATATTGCAAATCTATCTACAAAGACCCTTTACAATAGATTTGTATTTATCCAATCAAAAAAAGGATTTTTCCAATTCACAAATAGTAAAAACATAATATACAACATAGCCTTTCGTACAAGAAAGGCAATGTAACAAAACTGAGACTAGAATTAGAATAGAAAAGAAAGAAAAAACACATTTTTGAGGTAGATATAGTAGACACAACACAATGGTCTAATTAGTGACACCAATAATCAACAGGATTCTTTACCTCACATCCTTCCCCACAGTCATGCTAGCAATGACTTTCTTCACCGCTTCTTTCTTTTTGTCTTTCTTGTCACTGTTGAGCTCTGCCTTCAGCTCAAAGATCTCACCTGAGAACATAAAAACATTTGTTGTTTGCTTAAAAGAAACTGACAATATCAAGATTAAAAATGTTTAAAAAGAAGGAAAATTAAAATGTCAAACTAAGAGCATTTGCATGGTTTTTCATGAGTTTTAACACTTTGACAAGTAAGCCTAACTATAGTGGGAAACTTACAATTGCTGCAGGAAGATCATATTCTGAGAATGTATTATAACATAAAATAAAATCATGTAATAAAGTAGGCCTAAAGGCACTACCTACTACATACATACATCATACACTCATGTTCGAAAAGAGCTAATTCAATTCAATACATATTTACCAGACAATTGGTGTAAGTAGAAATATCGTAACAGTGCAAGATTTTGTGAAAGCAACAATATAGAAATTGTAATTCTAGGTCATTTTGAAGACTAGCTTAATTGATTGGGTAAGCTTTCCCAACCTCTAAAATATCTAAAGTCCCTAGAGCTATGGGCATGGGGCTACAGCTAAAACTAAAATAAATGAAAGGACCCAAAGGCAAAGATAAAAATCATTTTCAATCATTCCAACCTTTTTTGGTGGTGGTGAAATATTTTGAATCCGTCATGGTTGGTGATGGTCAGCTTGCTCCACTGAAAGAAAAAAGAACAAAAAGTGTTTTAGTTTACATGATAGAAGTTGACTGTCATCCTGTCAGCCAAAGAACTCACTAGATAAATAATTATAATGTTTGCTAGCTATATGACTATGCTATCTTCATTAAATGATTACAAAGCAAAAAGATCTAGAATCTGGATCTAGACAAGATCCAGATTGACGTAACAATAAACATGGACAAAGCCCTTAATTTATTTCCAAACATGGCTTTATATAGGACTAATATTTATATATTTATAATTATAAATAAAAATGATCTCTCTAATTATACTATTCTGATTCTAATAAGACCTAAATAAGTTCTCACTGTCTCCCCATTGCTCATGTACCAATATTTGGAAATTCTCCCTTAGATTATTCTACACATATTTTAAATATAATCATAGTAGTAATAACGCGTTGGCAAAGGAGGGGGAGGGAGAAGTCTTAGTCATAATCTTCGTTTAGAAGCATTTTTTTTTTAAACTTTCAGTCAGTATCAGTAGTAGTACTAGAGTAAGAGTGGGGCCGGCCTTTTACCACCACAAAGACCGGGAGGCCAACCTAATGAAAACTCATTTTCTTTCGTCTTATAATAATATTTAATATAGCCTATCTAGATCTACATCTACATTGACATTGCCAGTTGCAGTGTCAAGTGTGGTGAGTGATAATTTTGCTTTGCTAGCACTAGCATACAGTTATTACAGTAACAGAGTTGAAGATGACTACTTTTAGACCTATCCTATACCACCATATAATCTCCGTGAGATTAGCCTATAATGAATAATATTGTTATTATTTATGAATAATGGAGTAGGTAGGCCTACTAGAAATCTAGGGCGCTCTTCGGGAATTGCCTTCCCGTTTGTTTACTAAGAAAATAGTGCTGTTTACGGGTAATGAATCAGGCTTGATGAATTGCAACTCATCATGTCCTGATATACTGGTGTGTCATTTCTTTTATTTAACCCTAACCCTAACCCCTGGCTAAATTTCTTGTTGATTTTCATTTCGAAAACAGAAATTAGGGGGGCCAGACCCCCTAAAAAAAAACGCCTCCCCACCCCCGGGAAAACAGCCCCCGCTGTTTTCTGTAGGGCCTACCCTAACACCAGAATTTATATTAGGACATGGTGAGTTGCAATTCATCAAGCCTGATTCATT
>JAUELK010222215.1:0-10038 GCA_031471215.1 Gastropteron pacificum | reverse complement strand
TCGTCACAATGTGTATTCGTCCCACTGACTACTTCTAATCTAATCGTTGGTGTCATGTTTGAAGCATAGAAACACATAGAAGCATGAAGGCCAAGAGTACAACACGACTTTAGCACACCTACCTCTTGTCGTTACAACAATGAGCAATGAACTTGGTTACCTTGTTGTGTTTACACACGCACATTGAAGTAACCCCTGTTATAGGAGTAAGGTGGTGATTGATATCGGCCAGGCCTATTGTTCTTTCTTAACCAACATAGGACTGTATTTCTTTTTCTGTTCTTTTTGTATGCTCATTTTCATAATTCCGACAAATTGTACCCAACTTAACAAGATGTTGCCAGGGTGTAATACGTGTAAGTTGGATTTATGTCAGTCTGCTTTAAATTGCCATGTAGGCCTACTACTACAATTATTGTTCACATTTCATAGTTCGTGACATCTTTATACACTTCACAAATTATGAAGAGTGCTCTCGTAGTGTAATTCAAAGAAAATACAATAATGCTCTCCGAGAAAACAAATTGTACTCCCGATAACAAACTCAAGTGCCAATGTGCTGTGGTCAGCTTTGTGAATTATTTCCCCAGTGCTATAGAACATAATGTGACATTCACCTGGTTCAGTCCTAAATCTTGGCTGCAACCACAAATGTCTCAAACGTTGCATTAACATAGGCAGTGCCAACTCAATGACTGCATTGCACATAGCAGTTATCTGGTGAAAAGCGGCCATTTTAAAGGCCCTCCAATCCAGTCCCAGGTTGCAGAGCTAGACTGCCATTCCTCAGTAGGTCTATTTGACCACTTGAAGAGTGAATAACCCATACCTTGTGTCTGATTGCAACAGCATCAACATAACAAACTCACAAACTCACAAACTCACAAGAAAACATGAGTAGCATCGTTTGGTTCCACATCCACCTTGATTTGATCTAACCAGATTTGAAAGTCTTCATAACATCTATTGATGGTCTCATGTCCTTCTTCCAAGTAAAATACTAATACTAATAATAGCCGATTTATTTAGCGCTTTTTCTCTTTGAGCTCAAAGCGCTTTACAGCAGGTTATTACCCCGACAGACCTGTTTCATTCCAAAGCTATCTCAACCTCCTGGGAGGCATACTGGTAGTGCTGTCTGGTCGGCACGTAGTGCTGCCGGCGCACAAACCAACATTCTTACAGTATCCCTCATTCGTCACTGTCTATAGTCGGTACCCATTTTACACATGGGTGAAGTGAGAAAGTCGTGGCTGGAAGTGGATAAGAAAATACTCTCAAATCCAAATCGAGTCGGCACGCCCAGGGATCGAAGTAGTTTATGGGCAATACAATACAAGATGATCTGTGTATTGATGATGGGTATGGAACATAGGGCATGTTGGTGGGACAACACAATACACAAGATCATTCATGGATGTGTCTTGAGGATGGGTATCGCACATAGGGCATGCTGGTCGGGTAATACAAAACAAGATGTTCTGTCTCTTAAGGTTGGGTATGGCATACTATACGGCATGTTGTTGGTGCAATACAATACAAGATTATCTGTCTCTTGAGGTTGGGTGTGGCACATAGGGCATGCTGGTAGGGCAATACAAAACAAGATGTTCTGTCTCTAGAGGATGGGTGTGGCACATACGGCATGTTAGTGTGTCATGCAAGACAGTGACCATCCGGAAGGACATTCACATCAGCTGAACATGGAATACGTTCTCGTTTTAATCTTGGGCACTTATATTATACCGACATCAAAAGAAAGAACGACATTTCTTTGGGAACGAAGTGTCTTATCTTTGGGTCCCAAACTGTGGGGCTTTTTATCATAAAATCGAAGAGAATGGGGATTATAGTTTGTTTTTGATGCACACAGTGTACATGTAATATGAATAAATGAAACAGAACCAATGGCAATTATCTTGTACCAACCAATTGAGTCTGCCCATCGCTACATAATGGTGCTACATTAATCAAACACAATTTATTGTTACTGATACAGGCTACTGTTCTGTTGCTCATGTTCCAAAGTCAGTTTTTCAAATAAGACTTGCAGATAAATGTTCAAATACACAACAACAGAAACAGTATTTCACAGTAAAGAATGCATTGTAATATTCAATTCCATACACGCAGCAAATTATTCTGTAAGTTTGTCTGACGAGTCTTTCCCCCTTTCACTTACACAATTGATCTACAGCACTGAATACAGAAGGATGCGTCACTTCATTGGTTTAGTCTTGGTGATCTGCAGGTCCTTTGGTCAACTCGTTGGCCTCTCGAGATAAAGGTCACGGGTTCGAATCCCGGGCGTGCCAACGTGAGTTGGATTGGAGAATATCCAGACTATAATGGAAATATAGAAAAATCGATTTAAACAAACAAACAAACAAACAAACAAAAATGTAAGAGTAAGACAAAAATACTGGAACTAGAAGAGGGGTATGAGGAATGTTGTCACCTTAGCTTTACGACAGGCCTACATACATGTAGGTTAAACGAATCATAACAGTGAAGGTCAAGGGCTGTACAGTGGTGTAACGAGCGCTAATATGCTATAGTAGTAGTAAGTAGTAGCTCTTCATGCACCGGTAGTATAGAATGACTACAACTTAGTTTTTAATTTAATATGCTATATGCCCCTACATTAGTTTATTCTCATTGTTTGACTAAATCAATGGGTCTAAATTTACATACACAGTATTATGTTGATCGTCAGTGGCTGCTTGAAACCAGCAATATGAATCTTTAACTACGAGTCTGTGATGGAATCTGGGGGAAAAACATGTTTTAATTTTAACAAAATTTTAAAAAAGGGCACAACGACTCAGTCTTATGCAAGAAAAACAAACTTAGTGAAGCGTGTCGCGCTCGTGACGTAGGCCTAGTCGCTTCGTTTGGCCCTGAATTCAGCATACACAACTGTGAATTGGTGTGTCAGACTGGTTACAATGCACTTGAACTGGCGCGTGTTAGTAGGCCCCAACATTGCTTCATACTTAGTGTCTACAAGCAATCCAAAAGCAAAATGGCACTATCAGTCAGCTGGAACGAGTGTTTCAAACAAGTATTCCATACGTATGCGTGATCGACAAGACTTCCGCCAAAGAGAGCGAGCTTCTGATGATTGTAACATCTGGTCTATTGATCGAAGAATTAATAAGCTTAGTCACAACAAAGAGATCACTTGCCCTCCAATGACAACCTGCAAACGTGCATGGCCTACTAAGACAGTCTAGGGACTGTTTTTAAATAGTGTAACTTAGCAAAGAAATTATTTTCTCACCAAAACCAGGAGCACTCAGGCAGAAAAAGTACCTTTGTCACGACTTTCTAACTCCATCCGGGTGTAAAATGTGTACCCGACTATGGACAGTGAAAGATTTGGTTAGTATGTTGGAATGGGTGCCGACAAGGTTGAGAAGGCTTTGGGATGGATCAGGTCTGGTGGGATAATAGAGGCTGTAAAACGCTTTGAGCTTGCTGCAGAGCGTGGGAAAGCTTTAAGGCGCTGTATAAATGCTATCTATTATTAAGTATGAAGTGTTTTCCACTGATCTGAAAACAGAAAATCTCAATTGTCCATGGTGACAAAGCCTTATACCAGACCTGATTGTTCACATAATAATTTATCACAACTAAACGTGGATAGACCATGATCACGTCATCCATCTGAACAATACGAATACTTTGACTGATGAAATGGTGACACACGACAGTTCGTTGTGTAGAAATCTGGTCGGGGTACAATTCCATGAAGGATGAGCTGTTTCGAGAACTGGTGCCGACGAGAACAAGGAAGCATGAGTCTGCACTGCTCACGAATGGTGATTTGTCGTTCAGATCAAGACGTTCGTGTTTGTTGTTGTTGCGATCAGGTAGGTCTACAAGGTATGATTTATTCGCTCTTCAAGTGGTTCAATAGACTCAGAGCTTGGACAGCCTAGCTCTGCAACCAGGGCCTGGTGGTTCGTGTTTTTCATCATAGAAGGCACCGTATCGATACGTGGTACCCTTTGCAGTACGGTATCTTGAAATGGAAGCGAAAACAACGATACATTGTTAGTTTCGTTCGTCACAGTATATTTGATTTACATTACAATTTATTGTGCCTCTTGATACATTGCGCAGTACACTGGAACCACCACAATGCCATAGAGAAATGTTCATGTCAGATACTTTGACACAAAGATTCCCCCCAAAAGGAGTTATTACGCCTGAAACATTTCATTTCATATCGAGTTGCTAAGTATATAGAGTTGCAAAGTAAGTGAGTTACATTTCTGCTAGTTTCCCTAAAGCCAACGTAGTTGTTTGGAATAAAATATGGCGCTTTTATCTTCTACCTGTCTGTCTGTTTGTAGAAGTACAGTCAGTGTGTTTATTTATACACAACATTGGCTTGGCTTGTCATAACAGCTGTCACCATTTCATAAAAGCCTAAAAGAAATGCAAGTTGCTCAATGCCAGTTCTAACTAACTGACTTACTGTCTTAGTGAATACGGCACAATGTAGAAGCACACATACTATACTGTGCTTAACACAGTGCTGCTTCTCAACATTCGCCAGGGATCATAACAGGGCCTTTTCATTCTTTCTTTCTTTTTTTTTAGTTTTTTGTTTGTTTTTACTGCAATCATTTATCGCTGAAGCAAACTAAACGTAGAGTTTCTCAAATGACTTCCCAGTCCGTGGCAACTGTAAACAAAACGTAAGTCTATCTAAGACAAAAACCTTGCTTTCATAGCCGAGTTACGGTCGAAATACTAATACAATAATACTGATGCGGATGGTGTTTCAGCGAAATTTTCGATTTTAAAGCAACTGTACCGCTGTTCACGGACTCAACAACGCGTCAAGTCTTCAGCGATTGTCGTGTCGATACTCGAATCTTCTTGCATTGTGGATGTAAGCAAGAGGTTCTTTGTTTTCTTCTCACTATCAGCATTGTTCATGCAATGTTTTCTCGGGAACATAGACCAATTAGCCATTGAATAAGTTTGTTTGTTTTGATTTTAATGACGTGTCATGGCTCGCCTCACAAGAAAAAGAAAAAAAAACCAATGACCTTTCCTGCTCCTACATTTCCCAATTAGTTGTGTGCTTCTTTGTACTTGAAACTTGTTGAAATTATTGACTAGAAGACACATCAATAAGAAAACGTCGATACTGTCAAGGATGAATATTCAAAAGAAGTCTAGTAAGAGTGGGTATATTCAGTAAGTCTATGGACTCAATAATTCCAACCTGTCTCAGAGACATCTAGAATTATCTCCCGTGACCACAAAAGATGGCAGATAGATGGTGCGTGTTGTCTCGCTCCCTTTTCTGAGTTTATCTGCTCTTATTTCCATGTAGTGGGCCTACTTCTGTTATACTTGCAATGAGAGTCTCGGATTCCACAAGGAAATATCTTGTTGTCAGAACTTAAGACACAAATTCATGAGTGTGGCTGGTAAATGAATTGAATCAATTTACTTTTACACATTCACAGTCCTTCACTTGCACAACTGGGAGCTATTATTAAGAGCTATGAAACATTGAATAGTGTGTGACGAGTAAGTCACTTGACGTTCGTACTTTTTTTGCCCCAATTTCTTTATATCGTTAATACATTTTAAGTTCATGAGTGCTATTGACATGCAGAAGAAATTTCTTTTTTTTTCTTTTTTTTTTGTCGTTTACCATTTCAATGTTTATGTAACCCACACAGGTTCAAGTTAAAGGATTTCATCATCAAACCAGCTAAAACAGAGAACGGTACATCTGAAGTTCTGTGGAGATCTCTCTCTCAGCACCAATTCTCCATCCTCCATTTCTTCATATCAGCAGCTATCGCCAGTATTTCTGCATTAGGCGTTGGGACCAACGTGATAAACATTTACGTGTTTCTAAGAACCAAAGGCAAAGATGGAGTGGACATTTGTTTGTTAGGACTTTCCCTATCTGACTTCCTCTTTTCCTTGTTCAATGTAGTCAGAGGCATGGGCTTGTTGATGTACTCTATGGAGATTCACGTTGGGGCATACTACCAGACTGACCCAGATATTATTGAATATTTCACAGCTGGAATGTCCATCATCTTCTACACACAGTCTGCCCTGATTACAATGTTCATTGCCATGGTACGCTGTGTATGTGTTGTGTTCCCGATGCAGTTTAGGGATGTGTTTACCTATAAAAGAAGCCTGATCGCTATTTCAATCTGCGGGGTGTTGGCGCTTGCTTTCAAATTTCCTAGCGTAGCTGCTGTAAGACTTGTTCCAAGGTTCTTCAAATCTCTGAACCAGTCCAGACTAGATAAGCAGAATCTTCCTGAAAAAGCCATTCTGAAAGACATCGCCACAATGTTGGCTCACACAACTCTTCCATTCGTGTCACAAGCCGTACTCTTGGTGTGTGTTGTCGTCATGGCGTGGGCAATGAGACGAGCCGCTCAGTTCCGGTTGATGGCGTCATCTGCTTCTTCTAATGAACCTAACAAAGATGGCGGTTCTGTGAAACTTTCCCAGAAAGAGATTCAAGTGGTTCAGCAAGTTCTACTCGTCTGTGCTGTGTATCTTGTGTGCAACACACCAAAGCTTATGTTAGGTGTGTTAACACTGTTCTTTAAAGAGATCCAAAGCAACGCTAAAAAGCTTGGCTACGCCAGAATGTACAAATTGCTAAAGCAGGCTCGCAGGGCCTTCGAGTCCGTTAACTCTTCGGTGAACATTTTCATATACTTGAAGTTCAACCGAAAATTTCGTGAGTACTGTGATGTACACTTACGCTGTTGTGCACGTCCTGTTACGTGTGCTAAAGACAAACCTTAAACATCTCATGAAAATGAAAAACGATGAGATCGTTGCAGTTATCATTCCCTTACCAATCTGTTACAAACGTGTTATTCTAATTCCTTGCACGTGTCCATTTTGATTTGCAGATCTACAAAAACACCGCTTTATAATACAGATTTGTTTTGGCCCAAATCGAAAACTCATCATCACGCATACCTCATTACAAGTATGGGCGACATTTTAGTTAAATATGACGTGTTTCCAAATCAAGCTCTACAACAAGTTCAGAACGCTTTACGTAGTCATTATCATAACTCCAAAGGACAACATACCAAGAGGCATACTTGCGGTGCAGCCTGTGATGTTTGTATAAACAAAACCCAAAATGTGTGTATAGTGTTACGACGTGTACTAGGTGACTACGCTGTGTGTGTGTGTGTGTGTGTGTGTGTGTGTGTGTGCGTGCGTGCGTGTGTGTGTGTGTTGTGTGTGTGTGTGTGTGCATGTGTGTTTGTATGTGTGTGTGTGTGTGTGTGTGCATGTGTGTTTGTATGTGTGTGTGTGTGTGCATGTGTGTTTGTGTGTGTATGTGTGTGTGTGTGTGTGTGTGTGTGTGTGTGTGTGCGCGCGCGCGCGTGTGTTTGTTTGTTTCCTCACAGGAACTTGGTTGACTATTTATTTTTACATACACATGGCCACGTGAATGTTGCTAAATATATAGGCCAGCCGCATTGCCTGAATAATCACAAACAATCTTACGTTATAAAGCAACCAAACCTTGCCACTGAATGATGAAAAACATTGAATATTGATTTCTCTACCTAGTCATGTTTATTCAGTCATTTTGATCTCTTCAAATCCTGTCTTTGTTCACTCAAAGTCATCACAATGGTAAGTCTTCCTGATTCAATGTACACTGTAACGTAGAGAACACTTGCATAAATCACGTTAGGGTCGAAAAACACTAAAACACTTCTTTGAAAGAAAAACTGCGTTTGTACTAGTGATTCACGCCCAATGGGTCGAACTAAATACATGTCCAAAGTACAAACAATGTTACTTCCAGACAAGTAGGTAACAGTTTCTTTGCACATTGGGATTAGAGTAATGAAGTCACGACGATGCTTCTCTGGAATGGCCATTGCTCGCAAACTGTTAGTCTCTTTGAAAGTTATACACCACGAACATTGGCTACAAAACTGAGTTTTACATATTAAAAACAAAATTATGTACCGCTACAAAAAGCTAGAAGCGCTTTACACCAGGCTTGAATCTGTAAGTATTCTGGATTTGTTGGCCTTCAATAGGATCTAGTTCAAACTTGAAAAATTGTCATGTGAAAATAGAACAACGATTGGCTCGGCATATATAGACACCAAGACATTGGTTATTGTAAAGAATGCATTACAGGAAGAAACGACAAAACGAAACAAACTGTTGATGGTGTAGCCAAGGGGGGGGGGGAGTAATGGTTTATCTAAGGTCGGTTTTTAGGGTTCTTTGATGGTGTAGCCTCACGAGTAAGAAGCTTATAAAGGCAACCATGTTTGGTCTCACCAACATCGGAAGTAACGAAACCTGGTACTTTTGCGGGTTCACTTCATCCCAAATTCCAAGTTTGGGCCGGCTAGATGGAGTCACGAGGGACTATGATAGGCTTCTAATAAACCCCAAGATCTGAATGTATATGTCTCGTACTGCTTTGGGTGTGACTATGAGAGAGTTGGCGTTTAGGGAAACATAGACGTACTTGTAGAAATACAATTAGTGGGCATCAATAGTCATTCACGTTTTAGATAATACTACTATTATATCATTTAATTAAACTACATGTAATTCTGTGAGGCCCTTTGTTCCACGAGAATCAAGAGGCAGAAGTCAAGTAAGTCACGTGTCACATGAACTCCATCTGCACGTATATTTTGGGTTGAATAACAACAGCATCAAATGATATGGAGCTACTAGGTTGAGAATTGCAAAGGAGGGATTGAAATAGAGCAAACTTGCGGAGGGTTACTTAAGGCCGTTGAGAGTCACAGACAAGGCAAATGGTACGAGGTACCCTACTACTAATGTCATTTCAAAGTGCACACCGTATCATAGCCTAGGTACCCTACTACTAATGTCATTTCAAAGTGCACACCGTATCATAGCCTCTTCAGAATCCATCTTTGTTTCCAGAGCCACCTTAACCGCAAGTCAGGGCAGGGTGTAAGGCGGCATTGCTACATATTTCACTGCCAGTTGTTGGCTATTCGTTTAATTAACAGGATATCTTGTTTTAGACAGAGCCTTATTAATTATTCTGATGGAATGAAGTCTCGAAGTTGGGTAGACCCTCTGACGGTACTCAAAGACATGGATTACTACTATACTACGAATTATAAAGATGTCTGATTTCACAGAGAGCAGTTGATAGAGATTTTAAATGAAAATCCTCATAGGCGACAGACGCGACGTTAGATCAATGAAAACAATGTAGATCTAGGTGCGAGTGACAGCTAGATCTATAGGATAATTGTTTCGTTTCCTAGGGATGGCATCTGCTCTTCAACAAAAGAACAATAATTCATTAACGGTGCAATTATTTTAGACACGATGCCAGTCTCGTTCGTGAAATTAATGTATTGATTGGCATTCCGTCTTTGAGGTGAAATGAGATTCGAGTTCTCTCGATTTTAATTATTTTCCCACGACATTATTATAAAACTTTAGATCGATATGGCGGAGAGCTTGCTGATTGTACGCGAGGATCCATACACTTCACAAATTGTATGTAAATTTTGTCCCCGGTGACTACATCGCTCCGTGATTCATAATTTCCTTTGTTTCTCGGCTCCCGTTCGCTTATCGATATGCTTCCTGAAGTAGACAAAGGATTAGATCTACGTTTTGAGTACTCGTGCCCCCAGCTAGCGTATACAGAGAGAATACGGTCCATATAATGTGAATCGTTTCTAGTAGATTCATTTATTCTCAGGAAAATGGCAAACACGTCGTAAGGATGAATCATAGTACAATATAGCTCACTCTGTTCGCTGTTTCATTAGCTACTGTTTGAGAGAGAGGATGGAAAGGATATGTGTTGTGTTTTTTATGGGGGGGGGGTAAATTGCTCTTGAGAGTACATTGATTTATGCCTGATTTTGTGATTCCCACGACCATTTGAGAGAGAGAGAGAGAGAGAGAGAGAGAGAGAGAGAGAGAGAGAGAGAGAGGAGGGGGTTGGGGAGATGAAATAGGCAGATGAGTAGAGAGAGA
>JAUELK010222204.1:0-10039 GCA_031471215.1 Gastropteron pacificum | reverse complement strand
CGTGCTATTGTGACTATTTATGTCACTTTGCACTTCAGTTCATGTCGACATAAGAGAAAAGAGAGGTAAAAAATGTCAACTTACTGGATGTCGACAAAGTAATACTGTATAGAGAAAAAGTTGGGAATTCCAAATCAAGCCAAAAGTCGAGTTAAGAGACATCGAGATATCTGGGTTCTACTGTAGCAGTTATCTGGTCCAGAAGGTGTCTGCATTGTAAAAAAATTGAATGAACAAGGGGCCAATTTGAAGGCCTTCTAGTCCCAGGTTGCAGAGCTAGGCTGCCATGACTCTGTAGGTCTATTAGTTAGACCACTTGAAGAGTGAATAACTCATATACCTTGTGCCTGATAGCAAAGAACAACAACAACAAGCACAGCATATCATTTTGAATATTGTGTGAATTATGCTTTGGAATCAACACCATATTGTAAATGTAACATTTCATACATCCATAATGTAATGTATATCATGTTCAATTACTGGACCTACCTGACTGGTAGAAACTTTTGTTACACTGGGAACATTTGAAGAGTTTTTCCTTGTTATGGAATCTTGTGTGCACAACTAGATCACTGCGTCGAACATAACCTGAAAGAAATAAAAAAAGTGTTTTTTAAAAGATAGACATACACACGCTTAACAAAAAATCCTTAAAACAGAAATACAGCTATATGGTTCAGTCTGATTTGGGTGAGGTAATTCTCAAATCTTACACTGGTCTACTAAAGTTGTTCTCTTCCTGTTTTACAGCACAACAATCAGTAATCCATATCGGAGGACTACTGTCTCACTACAAATTATACTAAGACTAACAAGTGTTGTGAGAGACATTACAACTACAACATCAACAACTTAACAAAGAAGGACAAAAAATGATTTCTCTTGATAAAATATCATACATATGTATAGTATAGTCTTAGTTAGCTTATGGTATAATTGTGAACAAAACTCAATAAATATACAAATACACCTGACTTCCTTCACTCAAGAAGTTCAATCAAGAGTTTAGACTCCTGTAAAGTAAACTGCTAAGAACATTACCTTTTCCACAAATACTGCAGCGATAAGGCTCTTGTTTCGAATGTATAAGCAGATGTCTTTTCAGGTCGCATCGTTGGAGAAACTCACGGCCGCATATGTCACACTTGAAAATACTCCGAGCCTTGATGAAGTGGATGGGGGAGATAGAGATATGACACAAAGCACACAGTATCAAATTACAGTACTATTAAGTGACGACAGAAATCAATCTTTCAACTCTGTACCTGTTGCTTAATTGCTCTCTCCAAATCCAAGAAAGAGATAAAATAAAAACCTAGAATGAATCCTAGTACATGTAGAGTGTGTAGCTGTAGAGTCTATGTATGTATGTTATTAGAGAACAATGTCTTCAAAATATTAAATCTCACTTTCAAGCTTGCTTAGTGCTTAAAACTATATGCATACATCATGTGCACATTATCTTTGAAATTTGGGCTATCTTCAAAAAGGTGAAAACTAAAATGTTCAACTACAAATATCTTACCTCTGGTTCTAGATTGTGGATCTTTCTGTGTCTTGTATAATTCCCAAGCTTTGTGAACGATGCGCTACATAATTCACAGTTGTACTTCTTTGTATGCGTTGCTTGTTGATGTTCTTTGAGTCCTTGCTCTGAGGCAAAGATTTTACTACATTTCTCACAGGGAAGACACTTTGCACCTTGATTTTCAGCCACAAGAACAGGTGCATCAACAGCTTGTGCTACTATGTCTATTCCGACAACACTAGGATCAACCTCTTCTGAGATGATTGCCGATACCCCTGAAGCATTCAGATTTGATTGTTTTTGGGGTCCTTGCCGTACATGGACTTCAAATTCAAAAGGCCCTTGTTCAAGGTGTTGTGGCTTCTGTTCTGTGGCTGCAGCATTTGTTGTCTGTGTAATATCTTGCCGAGCTGCTAATTGTGATAACAATTGAAGTATTTCTTCAGGAATTAGTCCAGTCCCAAGAGACAGGTCTGTTTGAGTCTCAGTACTGCAAGATTCTCTGAAAACTGTGACTTCACCGCCATTTGCTTGCATGGATAAAGCTTGACTATAACTAGGTTGAGGCTTACTTTCTTCTTGAGTCACTCTGTCAGAGCCAGCTGGGGGGCTGCCTTGAATTAACTTGGCAAAGCTTTCATTAGATATGAGGGATATTGGTAAAACAGAATTTTGACTCTCTGCTGATGTTCCGCCTGATTGAAGTAAGAAAGTCTTTCCAAATGACAAGTTGCTGACAAGCGGCTGTAGTGAAGCAGGAGATGGATTATTGGGAGAATTTAGTGATTGGAAACTGAAACCTTCTGACAGTCTGTCACTTTCCTTTTGATCTTGCTTTTCAGAACCCTGTCTTGACAGTATGACTGTGTCTTGTGAGTTCAAGTCTGAGCTTATATTACTGTCGTGGCCTAAGATAACAGTATCTTCTCTGCACAAAGCACTCTTTCTGGATTGACTTTCTTCTCTTGCTTTATCCTGCTTAACAACTTCCCCCTTTCGTGGCCCTTGTTTCCTTTTAAGGCCTTTTCTATTCTGCGTTCTGGGTGAACGACTAGCTAACCTTGATGACCTGCGTACTGATTTCGTTTCTGGACAATCTATTTCTGCATTTGTTGTTGAACGTTTCCTTGTGGGCTTTGCTCTATTGCTGTCATCATTTTGTGTGCTTGTATTTGCATTGCGTGATTGAAGAGTTTTTTGAAGAAACATGAGTAAGGAGTGAGGAATTTGCTCATTTCCCACTATAGCTGGTGACTTCTCAGTCCCTGACTGCTTACTTGATGATGGCACCATAGCAGACGACTCTTGTGTAGTTGAAGAAAGGTCAGCCTTTTCATCACAGTCCCTCAGATTCTCTGATGAAGGGTTGACAACATTTGTAGATGAGAAATCTCCTACCAGGATAATTTTTTCAGAGTTTTCAGACTGCAAGTACTCAGCAAACTTTGAGGCTAGCTCAGACGATTCTTCTGATGACAAAACGGCCTTTGTGATGCTATCACTCAATGGAAGGGAAAATGAAGAATTCCTTGAAAACGCGACATTCGATGTTGGCATGGTTGAAGAAGAAGACACATCTGTCTGTGATTGGCTTTGTGGATTTAGTATTATTATAGTGTCTGAAGGTGATAATAATGTTCTCATGTTGGCCAATGGAAGCTCTACTTGACTGTCAATTTCACAAACTTCCTCTTTTATTTTTGTTGTAGATGAAGTTGATATCGATATATTTCCATTTGATGACTTAGACTTAGACACCCCATGCCTGTCTGAGGAGGTAGGAGTAGAATGCCGTTTTAATTTTGGATCAAGAATAGTACTCGGCCCAACATGAATAGTGTGATTGTTACAAGGAGGCTGATTGCTTTGCTGTTTGATATCTTGCTCTTTCAAATATTTGGACAAGGACACTATAACTTCAGAATGTGGTATTGAATTGTACTGGTGATCTTTGGCTACAGAACTAAGGGTTCCTTCATATTCGTTCACACTTTGCTGTGAGTTGTCAATGATGTCCAAAGCCAATATGGAAGGTCTATGACCACTTGGCACAGATGCTTTCATTGGATCAGCATTTGAATTACAATTTGGAAGACTATCCTGGACTGTTGACTGTGTTGATTCAGATGATGTTGAAGGAGTGTTCCTTTTCTCTGATACAGGTCCTTTTCGACCTTTCTTAACTTTCATTGTGCTTTGTTTGGTGACCAGGAAGGAAAGTCTATAGGCCTATACTATATGTAGGCTGTGCTTTGGAGCTTGATTGAAGTTGAAGACTCTGAAAATAAGACAAAGAGTGAGTTAAAAAAACAAAACACAAACTGTCAATGACTGACATTGTGATATCAACACTGAAAATCTTTCCCCTTTTCCTCGTTAGATAAGAATAGCATTTGAGTATCAATACACTCAGTAATTACAATTTAAGAAAACCCTTTTCTTCTCCTTCCAGGTTCACCTGTGTTGGAGTGGTGTTCGATGTATGTAGGAGTCAGTGTTAGGGACAGGTATATTAATAATAATTATTAATATTATTATCAGGATTACATTTATTTAGACATTTGTAACATACCAGCTTGGTATTTTCTTGTTGCTTCCCTTGATTTTGGCCTAAATGGTTCAAATGAACCTTGTATATATATACTTTCTTCTGGCAAGTTTACTTAAACTTAAAGCAGACTCCACAGTATGTATGTATATAATGGAAATAGATGGATCTACAACTCTACCAAATGTTCTGCTTGTTGATCCCGGCAACGTCAACAAGGTAAAGAGAGAGGGATAGATCTCTAGTGTTGTTCTGAGTCTACAAATACGAAGTTGAGCTCCTTAAACGTGAACATTTATTTTTCTCTATTGCGATTTAGTATTCGGGAAGATCTATTACTATTGAAGATCATGTAGATTGCAGTCAGATCCTTTCTGCTGCATCCACAACCATCAGACAGAGTCCGGAGAGTCAAGTCATCAATGAAATGTTTGTTGTTTGTTTTGAAAGTTTTATAGAGTTGTCTCTCTTCAAAAACATACGGATAAAAATAGTTTCTGGGAATTCAGCTTGCCTTCACTTGCCAGTAAAGCTCATACATTAGTTAGGTTAGTCAACATTGTATTGTATTGTTTTAAAATAAGAACGAAAGCCTAGTAGTAGTAGTAGAGAACACTCCAGCGAGACGTGCATTCTTACACGTAAGCAGGTTTCGATCATGACCATTGGTTGTCATCTGAGCGAACACATACCGTATGTGAGCGAACACATACCTTATGTGTTCGCTTAGGTTGTCATAGATGCTCATGATTGATGGCAAACTTAGCCTAATGAATGCATTTTTGTAATGGAATTTGTAGGGCAGTGTAGGCTAGCTTGGCATACCACAGACCCTATAACCATAATCTCTAGGGGCCTACTACAAATAGTTGACCATTGACAGTCAATAACACGGGTGGTTGCAGTTGCAATCGTAAGTCACACCTGGTTTCTCATGAGCTTGATATCAGTAGGGGCCACTTCGTCTGTGGTAGGGGCCTAGTACGGTACCGGTACATTGGTACATCAATTATTAATAGCTAGGGCCTATTCGATCTCTGTTGTTCCTCTTTGGAATCTGTCACATCATTTGATTTTCGTGCATTGGGGCGCAGTCTCTACTTGCCCTTGCGTAACTTACCAACTTTCATAAACAACCTAAGAATACAAATCATACAAATATCAATGTCTAACGAAGAGAAGCCATATCTAGCTTATTTGGCTTTCTAGAGATCTGTATGTTTGGCCTTAGTTCTTTGCCTAAACCGACATTCTGAATCCAAGGTTTGTTATCTAAACTTTCGTTTTTACGCAAGCCCTTACGGTCGGTACACAAAAGGCCTACAGTCATTACACAAAATCAAGATTAAACTCATTACACGGCTATTCCGTCTGAGACAGTCGGCGCACTGGAATGGGACAAGTCTTTGCAGACAAAAGTTGTTAAACTGTCAAGATCTAGGCCGCCTATACAGTGTCACTATTTGCCTGCTTTTTAAACAGTTGATGAAGAGATCCGAGTAGAAGAATGGCTCTTCTTATGAGACTTGTGAAACATGGTATTTCGCCATCATCCGTTTCTTCAGCATCTAAACTGGTATGTTTCTCGATTGCATTGTTCCTTATTTAACTTTGATTGAGGCCATTGATTGGCTGACATTTATGATGTCAAAATAAAGGCAATATACATAAAATATAAAATAGGATAATAGGCCAACCACTAGAACTAGAAGAAGGGCGCAGGCAAACTACTTACATATATTTATTATTATATCTTAAAAAAAAACCCTGCATCTTTGTTGTATATATATGAACATAGCAAAAACATGCGCCCGTTGTTTAAAGAAAGGTTTTCATCATTAAAAAGTCATGCTTTTATAACATCTGGTGTGTGTATTTTAATATCCGCAAGGGCATTACAGACTGAATTAACATTGCGCGATTGCAAAAGTCCTCTGTATATGAGATGCAGTCATAATTGGAAGAAGAAGGCCTAATTCAATTCACATTATTTTAGGCCTAATCTACATCGTACTTACATGTACAGTTACAGTATACGGTCAGTTCAAGTAAAGTTTAGCGTCAGATGGGCGACAAGGGTGGGAAAATATTTTCTACGATACTGCAAATAATTATATTCTTCCTTCATATATGACTGCAGCCTCATAATAGAGGACTTTTGCAATCGCGCAATGTGACTCAGTCTCCAATGCTCTTGAAGATATTAAAATACACACACCAGATGTTACAATACAGTGTATAAAAGCATGATTTTTTATTCATGAAAATTGAAAATCTTTCTTTAAAAAATCTGGTGCATGTTTTTTCTCTATAAGTTCATATTATACAACAAATTTTCTTAAAAGATAAGAATATATGTAATATATAAGTATATTGAAGTAGGTCTACATTTTCAGGATTTAATTTAACTTTTATCGTACGCCAGGCGTTATAGTTAGGTCTAAAAAATAGGAGTCGTCTTCAACCCCGTTTTGAAGGGTAGATTTTTTTCACACTTTTCTGAACACATCAACAATCCAAAGAAAAAATAAATGGGCGAGGGGTTACATTTATTTGATCACTGTATGGTGCACATTTGATAAGTAAAAAGCGAAGGGTTGTAAAGATAGTTGTTGCATATTTCATATTTCATGTATCATTGCTCCATTTTACAACTTGTCTCAATACAAGAAAATGCAAAGTTAACTTCATGTACTATGTACTTGACACAGCAGCAGATTGATTATGAAGCAGAGAAACAAGCAAGACGACAGCTATTGTAGAATGTTGATCATTTATTTCTCCAGACATGCACAGGATGCCTACAACCTCTGAGAGGAAGCTCCATCAAATGGCTACACACACTCAAACAAAACAGTAGACTGCGACAGCCACTGGTACAGTATAATCCATCCACTGAAATCAACATTTTGATATAGCGATATACGTTATATATTTAAAAAAAAAGAATTTCTCTTATACATGAACTTTTTTTTCTCCACATTCTGCTATATCCACATACTTCCTGTCGGTACCGGTACATGGGGAAATCCCAAATCCATGAATATTATTTGTGGAAAATGTCACATGAACAGTCAACATGTTTTTTAAAATGTTGTTTACCAGTCTGCATACTGGGTCTAGTATTACTAGCATAATAGAAGTGATTTCTTAGTTTCTAGTGTCTTTCTCCTCATCATGGGGACCCCACAGAAAGAGACGAAAGAAAAAAAAAGGCTGTGACTTAAATCACTTTTATACAGACCACACCTAAGAGAAGTGAAACAACCTAGATTTTCACTATTAAAGAAAAATTAGAAGTCTTGGTTATCTTTAGCACTAGGAATGATCTCTTGTTGATTGACAACTGGACCGACCTCTTGATGAACCTGATGTAGGCCAGCAGGAAAAAATGGTAGTGATATGAATTTATATGAAAGGTTGTGTTGTCTAGCACACTCATACACATGTATGATGGAGTAGCATAAAGTTAAGATCAGTGAACTGTGGTGACTTAAATATCATAAGAAGACAGGGACATTGGAAGAGTTAAGGCACTGCAGTGTGTACACTTCTGTGTAGTGTAGGACTATGTAAATATGGGCGAATTACCCTCATCTCATAATGTTGTTTATTGCTGACTTCCAATTACATTTTTCCTCTTTGATTTTGTATTATTATTATATCGGCATGAAATCAACTTCGAAGTGTATGTCGATATATACGTGTATTACACTGTAGTTCATTGATCTTTCCATTTTTTCAAAACAGAAGTGTGCATACACATTACATAAACAATAGCAAAACAATATGTAGTATATGTATAGAAGTCAGAATAATGCTAAGCTTAGTTACGTTCTAAAGCTATTATTTATTCTACAGTAACAGACTTCTAGTCGATGGAGTCAATCTTAGACTTTATCTGAAAAGACTTGTGCTACTTATATATGCATGATTTCCTTTCAGAGCATCAGATCAACTCTACTACAGCCTTTTGTGAGAAAAGGAGGGTCGATGAGTTCAGTGCAGTTGTCAGGCAAATCACAGAAGATTGTAGGCTATTGGCTGCTTGGATGTGCTGGCATGTGTTTTGGAGCTGTCATCTTAGGTGGTGTCACAAGGTACACAAACAGTTTATACGGCCATTGGTATCTGTGAAACTTAAATGTGTTGTGAAGACAAAAACAGCTAGTAAAAATGATAGTTGGTGTCACCTGTCAGCATCTCCGTTTTCAAAGTTGGCCCACGTCAGTGATGAGACAAAGGTGATGGTACTGGGTATCCGTTTGTCGATAAAACATGTATTATTTCTACAAATTTCTTACAATGACTTAAATTGGATTGTACCATATTACATGGCTCAAAATACTTTTAAAAGTTTATGAGTAATACCAGGTTTATAAAAGAACTTTATACCTTCTAACATTGTATCACTGTCTAGATTATGTTGCATTACATTAGTTATAGTATTGCGCTTATGTATGATTGTTCTTGAGCTCTAAGTAAAAATCTTGAAATCTTGATACAGTCTTCCCCATCCCCCAAGACATAATTTCTATCTGGAAGATTGTACTTAAGACATTAGCATGTAATTAAGTATAGCAATATTTCACTTCTATGAATTTTATTGAAAAAGTCTCCTCCATATTCATATTATGTTAGACATTGCTCTCTGCAGCAGAACCACTGATTTTGTTTCTTCTTTTTCTTGTTTTTACCAGCTCTGGTATGAAAAGAGTGTTCTGGTATTGTGTAACTACATGAGTGAAATTTGTCAACAGACTGACAGAGTCTGGTCTTTCCATGGTGGACTGGAAACTGTTGAAGGATATGAAGCCACCCACATCTCAAGCTGAGTGGGAGGAAGAGTTTGCAAGATACAAAGAATACCCTGAGTACAAATAGTGAGTGACGTTTTAATCAAACTTAAGCACCCAGCTATGTTAATGGCTGGACCAATGTTAAGAAATTTTGATTGCGAGTAGGCCAAGATGAAAGCTACATGTATGAACTATTTTGGCAGTGAGCAGTGAACAGAGAGTTATACAAGAACCTTTGTGTGAAATTGAAATTTACTAAAAACACTGGAATCAGACAATGTCTTCTATGGGGCTTGTTTTGTTTTCTTAACATTTATGTGCAGAATGATGCTCGTAAGAGAAGTACAGAAAAGGAGGCGTAAAGAGTAGGCAGATTTTGTTTGAACAACGTTCAAGTGCAAGCTTGTCCTTTCCTGTCTGAATTTACTGGTCTTATCTTTTAAAACAGACACACTTTTGTATTTTTCAGAAATAAAGATTCTAAATTTCCTTTTCGTCTTCAGTTTCTCGGGAGAGCGTGAGATCACTCTTTCAGACTTCAAGTTTATCTTCTACATGGAGTGGGGTCATCGTATGTGGGGACGCGCCACTGGCATGGTATTCTTGTTGCCAGCTCTCTACTTTCTGAAGAAAGGCTGGATTTCAAAGGCACTAAAACCTCGTCTGGCTTTATACACAGCTCTTCTAGGATTCCAGGTACAGGATCATTGTTTTTCTTAAGGGTTATGATTTCCTCTGATCCTGTTTTATTTGTTAACCCCCCTTTTATTAAGACTCTTACAGACCTGAACTGTTTATGTGCTGGGTTACAAAAGTGTTGTCTACAAGCGGGTGAGCCAGGCTTGAATCCCTGTGTGTGTGACTCTTTTCATGGAGCCAATGGATGTGACCTCCCAACCCCATCCTATTGGAAACAAATGTTACTTACCATGAAGGTTCCTCCTCTTATATGACCTAATTGTGTCAATAAGGGTAAAAAACAGTTTTCCTTAGTTTATAGACTTGCACATAGATTTGTGATTGAACATAATATGAAGGCACTCATTCCTTTGTCTATCTTTAAGAGCAATCTTTTCCAAATTACTAATGTTGTTGTTGTTGTTGCGATCAGGCACAAGTTATGAGTTATTCACTCTTCAAGTGGTCTAATAGACCTACAGA
>JAUELK010222193.1:0-10041 GCA_031471215.1 Gastropteron pacificum | reverse complement strand
TACGACCAAGGTTGTGATGCCTGCTAAAAATCGTTTTAAGACCTGAACAATTCTGTATGTACTATACGACCAAGGTTGTGATGCCTGCTAAAAATCGTTTTAAGACCTGGACAATTCTGTATTACTATACGACCAAGGTTGTGATGCCTGCTAAAAATCGTTTTAAGACCTGAACAATTCTGTATGTACTATACGACCAAGGTTTTGATGATTATGATGGTGCAAAACGTCATGTCCGTAAGTTTACATGTTCATGCATCCATACAGACTCTCTCTAGATTTAAGACTTTGTGCTTCCTTTATACATGCAGTCTATTAAAATTAATGTATGGGAGTTTCACTTACTCAACATGATCGGCCTGCGCATACTCTCTCTTTCAATTTTACCCAACCAGCCACTGGTCCAGAGGGGTCTTGTGACTGCATTGCACTATTGCATGAACAAGGGGCCAATTTGAAGGCTCTCCAATCACAGGTTGCAGAGCTAGGCTGACATGGCTCTGTAGGTCTACTACTAGCCCACTTGAAGAGTGAACAACTCAAAACTTGTACCTGATCGCAACAACAACAACAACAACAACAACAACCCGACCATCCAAATGCCTTATTTTATCTGGACTTCAGAGCACTTACAAAAAGTTCGCCATCATGTTATGACTGAACAGTTGGCTTTATTAAACGTATAAATCTAACCCTTCAGTCGGCTCTTCCTTTCTTCCCTTTTTTTCCCTTGGTGTTTCAGAGATAAGCGAAGCTAACAAGCAGTCATTATCAGCCATTGTGTCCTCTCATCCAAAAGACTGGCCGCACAGCTTTGTGCAAGTCGCAGTTTTTCGCTTAGTTTGGTAGTTTGGCTCAACAGGAAAGGTCTTTCACGGTTGTCTTTGCATTATCCCAGAGATATGTTACAATTACTACTATTTAGTATTTAGTAACATATCTCTGCTCTATCCTGACGTGTGTTGTTGTTTTGTGTGTGTGTTGTTGGTGGTGGTTTTGGTGGGTTTTCAATGTTCTTGTTTTGTTGGGATTGGGATCTTTTAAAACTTTTTAAAAATCTTTTCTTATTCCCTGCCGTCGTCGTCGTCGTTGTTGTTGTTGTTGTTATTGTTGTTGTTGTTGTTGTTTTCTTGAATTACACATCATGTCAGGAATGAAACCGATTTGCTGAGGTAGCGGTATCTTGTTACTGATTTTCTACTTCTTTGAATCGAGTTCCTCGCAATACAATGTACTGTGGACATTATTCGACAGTGATTGTAGTTATTAATAAATGTATATGCACAATTTGTTGCGTTCTTTTGCGTAAAAGCACAGGGACAGGCAACCACACTACCACACGACATTTCTGTACTGTAAAGGCAGCCAGCTGTACCCACAATGTGCAGTTTTAGACAACTGATGATGTTATTGTTACGTTGTGTTGTAGAGATATAGATGTAGAAAACAATATGACCGAGTTCAGTTTTGTTTTGTGTTCCATTCAATCTTAAGTTAACGTCATAATGAATAGCCGACCGGTATCGCATTTTTCTTACCTGTCTTTACCTTGTGGTGTTTTCTTTAAGTCTTTCTTTTTCTTTCCTCAAACCGATGTTTTTTAAACTAGAGATTTGAGATTATCGAAGGAGACAGGCTACTGATCATGCAGAAATTCTCATATCGGTATGTTGCTCTGATACATCTCTATGTTGTTGTTTTTTTGTTTTTTTGTTGGGGTTATTTTTTTTACTGCAGGGTTCGTATACTATGCACTATGTAAAGTATTTTGGCCTATTGAAGGTCACAGTACCTTCGGATTTGGCAGTAAAAGATTCTTACTGAAGACGTATCTGGTAGGCTTAAAATAGGATGTGTTGTATGCATATAACCACATGCAAACAGGCAGACTGATTAATAATTGATATACATGTGTATAGCATTAGCAAATAGACGAGACACGCACGCGCGCACGCGCACACACACACTCACACACAGTGAGAGAGAGAGAGACAGAGAGAGAGAGAGAGAGAGACAGACAGACAGACAGACAGACAGAGAGAGAGACAGAGACAGAGAGACATGATACCTGTATACAATACAAACACACTAATTCATAAGTCGATACTGGCGGAGATTGTGAGCAAACAACAATCCAATCATCCTATTTAAAAAAATAAAAAAAGGAAATCTCCCAAAAATCATTGTTGCTCTTTGAGTCATGCAAATCTGTTCTCACGCCTCCAGGCTTGCTGCACACACATCTATATAAATTCCAAGTCTCTTTTTTCTCAGATGTACTAGGTTATCCGAATCCACACAACTAAGCATAATGTTATTTGACGTTTTATAAAGCTGTATTTTCACTTTGATTGTCAGTGTTCTCACAACGACCAGTCCATAGCTGGCTTGGATTTTACCTGCTGTGGGCAAGTCAATCCAAACGCATGGATTTCGAATACAAGGCAGTTCTGAATAAGTGTTTTAGGATTCACCAAGTGCAAAATGTATGTCTTCAGTAACAATTTACTGCCCAAACCGAAGGGATTGTGACATTCAATAGTGCATTGCCCAGTTAATGGATCTTTGGGTTAAATGGCTATTATTATGATGTTTCAAATATGGCATCAACAAGCTCAAAGTACAATGTTAAATGTAGTCACAAAACATACATCACCGCCCGAAACTTTTCTTTTTTTAAAACTTTCGTTTAGACCATCGAGTCGGTATCTGTGGTTCGGTGGAGCTTACGCCGCGGAGGTCGAGACAAATCACATTCGACTCCTCATTGTAAGTTTAACTTTCGCTCAAAAAGAGTTCGGTGAATGCGCACATGGAACTGGTCGGGTTCGGTACTTCCAACAAGTAGCTGTCTGTCTGTCTCTCCCCATGATACTGATACACACTCAGCCACCCACGCACGCGCGCGCCATATGGATTCTCTCTATTTCTCTATTTCTTTCTTTCTCTCACTCCCCCTATCCCTCTCTCTCTATATATTTTTAAACAAATTTAAAAATGAAATAAGGATGTGGCAGGTGTCTCATGAACGTTTAACTACTTGTTGTACACCCGAGAAGTAATGTTTCCTAAAGAGGCTAACACAAACCATTGCGTCCTGATTTGTATTGTAGAGTTTTGACTCAATGTTGCTGAGCTAGTTTGACTTTGCTTCCGCTCTTTTAGTGATCGATGTCTTCTTTTGTAAGCTTACAAGAAGCACATAAAACTGATATTGCCTGCTCGTCTTACGGATGTCCTACTAGAACTACATATAAACATTCTACTAACTAATACGTACATACATGTACAATGTATTTGTTCTTGGCCTCCACGTTTCAGTCTAGTCTTATCAACGAGACTTTTGTCATTTCCACAGTGCTTTGGAGACGAAAAAGAAACGGCGCCATTTGGACAAGGTCCGACGACTGAGTCGAGCCCTGAATCCCAAACACTGGCGACCTCAAAAAGCGGAACCGGAACCACTCCCCCACCCATCTGCCATGGGATTGATGGCCTTGGCTGCCCGCCCACTTGGTACCACTGACAACGAGTACTCTCACCAAGACGTGAATGACGAGAGTAGCACAGACAACAAGGCGGAAACCTTGCCTGATGGCAGAACCGGAAGTCATGTCGAGGATGCCTCGAGTGAAGGAGGTTGGTGCCTTTATCACAACAATGAAATCTTTTCTATGATTCCTTTTATTCGTATACACACGTATTATGCTGCTTTCCATTTAGACAATTCTAGTAGACATCTTTTCTGTCTACAGTTAACAGTCGAGTAGACCAATTGATGTCTCTAATCGAGCGTCCCGGGTTTGAATTCTTCCGGAGCATTTTGGACATGGTTGTATGGGTAGTTAATAAGGCTCTCCACCCCATACAGCATCGCATTAGAAGTGCGCTCATTGATAAATTCGAATTTGCTTGCACTTTAAATGTAACTGTGTGTCCAGTGTTGAAATTGTTGACCTGCTGGTAGGAGTATGAGGTTGACTGCCTGAACTGCCTACTCTACAAAGCCTGGCAGAAATAATGAAAAGTCTTACCATCTGCTGATGGCTCTTTTGTCTTACAGAACTTGAAAGAAACAGCACCTTTGTATGTACACTGTACAGTGCAATGTGTTAACATTTTGTCTTGTTGCTTTCTCTTCAGTTGATGACAATGTTTACGAAGATGTGGAAACACCATCAGCATCGTCAACATCCCCAACTCGCACCTCAGGACCCTTGTCCGGGCCCATGCACAGATCCATGCCCATTGCAAGAGTCAAGAACAGGTTCTTCAAACGCCAAAACAAAAACCCCACTGATTCAGCAGCTGAAACTAGTACTAGTAAAAGCAGTAAAACGAACACACCTAGCAAAAGTCAAGGTAAGAAGGCAAGCAAGGAAAGTCATGGACGAACTCCTTCAAGAGGATCTGGTAAATCTGAATCAGCCTGGTCGAGTTCTGATGAGGAGGATGAGTATCACATCTATGACATCCCTAGTCCTGTGGCCAAAGAGAAAGGCTGGATGTCCAGTTTAGGGAGGAAGATGCAGGGTTTGAAATCAAGCTATGACGTGCCTCCTAGCAACAGTCCAGCAGACTTAGATCCGGGACCATTGGGCGCCTGTAGCTCTAGACCTCCCCCTCTCCCCTCAGGACGCCCTCCTCCCACAGCCCCAAAGGGTCGGTCAAGCTCAACGGACACGATTGACAAAAGTGACCACCCTGGGTCAAAGCCCGCATACATGCCTCCAGACCTCTTCAAGGATAAATCCTCTTCGGTAGATGCTATCGACAAAGTGAAAACGTTTCGAACTGCGATGTCTGATTCAGACAAAGAGCAGTCGAAATCTGATGAGGTGCAAGAAAATGGAAACACCTTCCAGAGTGACCTCCCAGTCCCGCCGCGACGTCGTAAAGGTCAGAGGTTAAGAAAAGGTGATGTGAGCACAGAGTCTAAGAGAGAGGATTCTGTTACATCTACAAGTAGTGCATCAAAACCATCTGGCACCTCCGTTGATAGGCAAGATAGTAGCAGTAGGCAGAGTTCTTTGAATTCAACTGATTCAGATAAACCAATAAAAACGATATCTAGATCTAGCAAAGCTTTCATATCTGACTTACAAAAACACTTTGAAAATTTTAGAGCAAAAGATGAGAGCAAGGACAAAAAATGTGCTGAAGGAGCCAGTAAGGCAGAAAGTGTAAGTGAGAAACCAACTCAACAAAAAGACAATGTCGTTACCCCTCGAGAGACACCAGTTCCAAAACCTAGAGGAATTAGAAAATCCCAAGCTATTTCTGATGAAAAGAACGTTCTCATTGATTCTCAAACTAGTTCAATAGAGTCTCTTACCCAGTCCGGGCCCAGGCCTGACATAAAAGAAGACCAAGACAAGGCACCGAAAGAGAAACCTGATCGGCGCAGTGCTTCTATTGAACAGCCTGTTCACTTGAAATGTAAGAAAAAGGATGTAAAGTCAGACGAGAGACCCAGATCTTTGGTTGACCACTTCTCTGCCTTGAGGAAGAGCTCCTCAGTTGACACTCAGCCAGCGAGGGGTGCGTCGTCAGCTGCTCAGACTCAGAAGGCCAAACGTCCTCCACTCACCATGTCTAGATCCAGCCCTGCACAATCACAGCTTCCAGCACGCCCAGCCTTGAGCAAGCCGAAGCCACCTCCAAAGCCAAAGCCCAAACCACCGTAGTCCGGTCCTCTCTAGTTATGCAACATTGGATCGACAGGACAGCGATATTGGAGGAAAACTCTTTGGCCTGAGCAATTTATCCAAATTACATGTACTTGTAGGTAATCTGAATCTTAGACATAGGCCCAGATGTATAATACTGCATGAAATACGTGTATGTACATGTACATGTTTCTATCTGCTCACACTACGCACGCTCTGGTTGCAGAAATCTGCTTTCAAAATGGATGTGGATGAGGACAAAGGGGTGAAAGTTTGTGAAGACCTGTTGGCCTGAAACCTGAAAACTTAAAATTCACCAGAAATACCCAGATAGAAGAACATGTAACAACATGCCATAAGCCGGCATATTTGTTTCCGTCTTTTAAAAAAGCCGACAAGATTGTACTGTAGTAATTTTGTGTAGTTTACTTTGAAAAGCCGGCTATAGCGGGCGACCTTTCACCCATGGGACAAATACAGTTCTCCCTGAAAATATATTGTTTTATCAAATTGCATGTTATTTTATATACCCTAGAACTTATCCTTTATTCAGATATGTGCACACCATGAGCACTGTCTTAAATAATTCTATATAATTTTCTTTAAAAACACAGTGCATACAATGTAAGTGTACTTTACTATATGAATATGCATACATAATCACAACACATTTACATTTATATACATATATACGGTCATGGTTTCCTTCTTAAGATGAATGATGGTCTATCATGACCATACAGCCAGCCCTACATTGTACATGATAAAAATAGAAACACAATCTTACAAGTGAAGATAATCTATATATAATGTGGTTGATTTGAATTTTTGATTCTGACATGACATGTATCTGACAAGGCAGGCTTTAAAAAAAAACTAGAGCCATGAACAGATCAAAGTAAATTGGTAAATAAACAGTGACGCAGTGCCTTAGCTGCTTTGGTGAGAATCTTATCACTTCATGTGCTTTGACCACTGCGCCTTTTGTGAAAAAAGTGCCTATCACCAGGATTTACACCAAATAGTGGCATATGACATGTGCCATGTTCAAATGGTTTTTCTTTTTACCAAAATTGACTTGTTACTACAATGTTACATGCATTTGTTCAGTAGATTATCCAGCTCGATAAAAGTACATGTATCAAACTAAGTACATGTGTAGCATTTACAAGTGATCTACTTTGTTTGTTTTTTGTTTTTTAAGATAAGTACTGGTACATGTTTTTGTAACATAGTGTCTGCACATGCTTTTGACACATGAACTGACATTTCATAAAACACTTTTTTTTTTTACAGGAATCACTGTCACTCTCAAACAATGTGTTGAAGTGAAGGATAAACCAATAAACCGCTTGAAATTCTTTTACTTCTAGTATATGTAGGCCTACTAGTTTTTTGGCGGGTCAGCAATGTATAAGTAATCTTCATTTACCTTTGCACACTGTAGGCTTTCTACGAACAACTGTCTTCAATGTTTTGTTGTCAGGAACGTCCTATAATAATAAGTACATGTACCAGTTTTAGTACATTGTGCTGTAACAGCCAATTGGGGTACTTCACATGAGAAAGCACAACAAAGTTGTTACATGGAACTTATGTGTTCTAAAATGGGTCCAGCTCACAATTATCATTATGCAATTGCAATGTATTGTTATTCCTCAAACTCTGAGATATTCTACTCATCCACGCTGTTGCTACACAAAGATGATGTGTTACTCTCTTATGTGCAATAAATTCATCTTCATGTTTTTGATTCATATTTTGTACATAAACAATCAGTCAAATTTGAAAGCATTAATAATATAATTGTTGTTCTCCTTGCATAATCAACATGGTATAATTGTGATACTTTCCTAACTAATTGTAATTTGTAACGCATCAAACTAAAGCCTTAAATAAAGCTTAAACTTAAATTCACAAAGGTGAAAGCACTAAAGAAATAAATGTGATGTAGTTGTAGTAAGGTAGCTCTTTGTTTTTTGTATCATTCTTTAATTGCACTTCAAGTAGTAGTACATACATGTAGTAGTAGCAGCACAGTGTACAGACTGTTACTGTATAATAATGATCAGTATGTTGTTAAAATTGTAGCCCAACTGCACTGCTATTTCAGTCACATTGCAATTGCATGGTGCTTATCAAGAGATTTGAATTATATATAAGTATAGTATAAGTCGATGCATTTACTCTATTTACTATAATTTATTCAATGAATGTGAATTCTAAAGGTGTGCATGTATTATATTCACACAAAACTTATCAGAATTGTTTGTGACTATGTTATGTATGATTTTGAATGCTAATGAAATGTCTAGCAAAGAGCCTAATGTGAATTCATTTGTATCATCAGTTTCTTTGTTGTACCAGAATTGTCGAGCCAGTGTTGATAGTGATCATTTTAAATGTATGTGATGAGTGCAATTTGCAGCAACAATAATGATACATGTTGCCAATTTATATAACTCATTTCCTCGCTTTACAGCATACATGAGATACGCATTCATATTTGTCTGCATAGGGAATTTCTACTTCCACTTTAAAGGTGGATCTTTGAGTGATAAAAGCTTAAATTAATTATCCAATGGAATAGGATGCAGAGAAGATTCTAATGCAACAGATCCTTGTTAAATTTAAAATTGACAATGTAACAAACTGTAACACTTCATACTACAATGTATGTTATTGTGCCTTTTTTGGGTAGACTGACATGTGCATGAATGTGAAGTGTTAATTTTCTGTGTGTCATATCAATGTATTGTGTGTCACATATGCCATATACTTGATGCACATGTATGTCCAAATCAACATACACTTTGGTTGGTACCTTGTCATTATCATAAATGATATAATGATGTATTAAACAATAATCATGTGTAAAGACATTGAATGGAGCACTCATAACGTGTGATGCCATCAAAGAGACAATAAAAAAAATAAGAGTTCAATGTTTACAACACTGCGTTCTGTCCTGTTTCTTTATGTGAAAAGTATTTGTCACTATTAATAATTATTCTATTCAGGGCACAAGTGAATGAAAATCCTCCCAGATCTTTCTTTAGCACTGGGGTATACAGACACTTAGAAAAAAAAACAAGGAACCAGTACAGTGGAGTCTGCTTAAGATAAACTCCTTGGGACCAGGAAACAAGTTTATCTTAAGCAAATTTTATCTTGTCCATTATCAAAGAAAACAGCCGTATATGAAAAGTTGAGATAAGTCAAAGTTTAGTTGCCTCCCCTTTGACTCTTACTGACTCTTGCCAGTGTCAAACTCAAACATGACACTTCGAGCAGCGATGGAGCAGTGTGTGTGCAACTGATGGGGTCACGGCTGGTGCATTGAAGGGGGGGGGGGGGAATCAGGCTAATAACTAACATAGCAGAAAGGGTATATTTTAACAGGATTGAGACTGATTCATGTTACATAAATACATATCTTAATTGAACTTTGATTAGTTGACTTATTTATAATAAGAAAAAAAGGGACCAGAGAAAAAATAAATTTAAAGAATAGAGTTTATCTTATGTGGACTCCACTGTAGTAAATACTCATTCTAAGACACAAAGTGTGAAACTTTTCTCAGAAGTTTTGTACATTTATTTGTGCACCCCAGCATTTTCTTTCTTCATGAAAGGAAGGGTTTGATTTGGTAAAATCAAAAATGATTGATTCTGAAGATTTTCAATACATGTACGTATGCGTTTTTGCACTGGAAGCATTCTGCAAAATATTATAATGAACGTAAACTTCAAAATGATATACTCGACTAGCTTGAAAAAAACAAACCATAATGAAGAAATACATGAGACATGTTCAGTCCCTGAATTTGTATTACAATTAAATAGCATAAAAAAAACAAAGCAAATTGAACTGGCACTGATCACAAAAACAAGACAAACATGGCAGTGAGATAAGAACAGAAAATCCAGGGTTATAATAAATCATGACTTTATTCACTACTCTGGAGTTCAGAGAGACATGCTTCATGCAATAAGTCAGGCCATCTCACTTGATCATGTGAACAAAGTGGAGAAAAAAAAAGGAATAATGAGGTAACAACTGACTGATATACTATCCACACCACTGCGCATACTCCTCTTTCTCACTGTCACATTTCATCCACACTGTCACTGTAGAAGAGAAAAGAAACAAACAAATTATATACATCTATATGAATAAAAATTTCCATTTTGAACAAATGCTCACAAGCCAAGGTTACCTTTTCATGGCATGCCAGAATCTATCTGTTTAAAAGATGGCATTGTAAGAAGACTCAAAGTAACCCTTCATTAATTAGGCACTTCAGTGAAAAATTCAAATGATTGCAATCAGTCTGGAAGTAGGCTCAAATGAAAGCTATCAATGCACAGA
>JAUELK010222182.1:0-10042 GCA_031471215.1 Gastropteron pacificum | reverse complement strand
AGTATGGCGGAGCAGGTGTTGGTGTGTTCCAAGTGTGTCCCAAGTGTCCGCATGCCGATTCAGTAATAAGCAAGCATAGAATTGTTTTAACTTGCTATAACCAACAACCAATCTGCGATCCAGTGGTCATCGCGTTGGCCTCTCGAGTCGTCTCGATTTGGATTTGAGAGTATTTTCTTGTCCACCACCAGGTGCACTCTTGGAAAACGTTATTTGTCACACATTTCACATCTTACCCAGGTGTAAAAAGGGTACCTGACTATAGACAGTGAACGATCTGGTCAGTGTGTTGGTATGGGCGCAGACCAGGCACCATTACATTATAAGCAATGTCCATGCCCTTTGGTCACCATTGTGTACCCCCTCTCTCCCCCCCCCACCTACACACAGACTGTGATCCCCGAGTGGACGTGGTATTTGTACTGGACGGGTCTGCAGGCCTGAGTGACGTGGAGTTCACCCGTGTGAAGTCACTCATCAGAAACTATGCCAACATCAAGGCTGCCTCCCCTAGCTCTCAGCTCCATGCTGGTCTCGTCGTCGTCGGGTGAGTGCGCGCTCTCTGAGGATAATTCAAAAAGAGATAATAATAATAATAATAATAACATCATTTATATAGCGCTTTTTCCCCACAAAGTGGGCCCAAAGCGCTTTACATTGTATATTAAGAACTTGCACGCATCAGTCACACACAATCACCTTTCATTCACCATCACAAACATTTACATAACATGTGTTTTTGTTGTTGTTGTTGTTGTTGTCCTTTCTCGGGGAAATTCGCATTGCTTAATGTTGTCGGCTCCGCTTTTTGCTGAAGCCAACACGCGGTCGTCAGAAGAGAATGTATTGTAGTACATTTCACATTTTATCTTTGTATAATGGAAGTAGCAAACGAGTTCTGATACTGAGAACTGAAAAAACAGCGAACGAAATATCTTGGCAATTTACACACGCATTCGTTACATTTTGGATGGCTTGCGTTGGCATATTTATACATATTTTTAGTGATTATTTATCATTATCAAATTGTCGTGTTTTGTTTCATTCAACTGCTATAAAGTAGAGAATGAATCACAATTTTTATGATGTCCTCAACTTAGCCAATCATGGATGACCGAATCAGCGATCTTAAATAGAATAGGCGCTGACAATAACACAGTACGTACTGTTCTTTTTGTGTTTTTTTATGCTTACCTTTGTACACAAACTCCAGAGCGAATTACACACTGTTGGTCTAACACGTTCTTACATTCGTCATTACTTGTAGTTATTGTTTTCTTGTACTCCAACTTGTGCTTTCATCTCGTCCACTGATCCAGTGAGGGGGTTACAGGACGTATCGACATCACACCTGACATGAACCAGTTCTCCAATTCTCTGGATGACATTGCTTATCCTGCCGGTCGAGCTCTCCTCACATCAACTGGTATTGAAGTAGCCTTCAGTGAGCTCCTCGTATATCAAGCTCCTGTTGGAACAAAAAAGGTATTTTATCATTGTTGTTGTTGTTGTTGATGATGAAGATGATTAATGATGATGATGATGATGAAAATCATTTGTATAGCGCACAAATCCATGTTTTCATGCTCTAAGGCGCTGCGACATCCACAGACAGAAATAACACACACACAACTACAGTACAGTTCCTCTCAAACTGGGCCTGGGCTATACATGTTATAACACATGTCCTAAATAGCAACAAGTTTAGCATTCGAATGCTCTTTTGAAAAGTTCAGTTTTGAGATTGGTCTTGAATTGAGACAGAATCTCTGGTTTTCAAACTGAGAGAATTCAATAATTTTGGTCCACCTACAAAGAAAGATGTTTCTAAGTTGTCGTTGTTGTTGTTCTTGCTGTATTTCTATAAGTTTGTTTGACGGCTGATCTGGCGTCAAAGTAGTTGTTGTTACTGGCGCTGTTGTAGTTTAATCTTTTGAATGGAATGTTTTGAGGTATTGGAGGTTTCACAAGAGTCAATGTGGTTTTTATGAATTCACGTACATTGAAAATATTAAATAAAGACACATAAATTGCAATCATGCAAATTTTTTCCAACATTTCAGTAATTGGTGATGCTAAATGTGGGTAGATTTTAAATAATTAAGAACTTGTCCGTGTGTTGGTATGGGCGCCGAATAGGCAGCACTACCAGAACGCCTCCTAGGAGGTTGCGATTGCTTTGGAACGAAACAGGCCTGTTGGGATAATGATGTGCTGTAAAGCGCGTTGAGCTTGCTGCAGAGTCATGTACATGGGATATTGTCATTATCATCAACTTTTGATTTCGTTATGTGTGTGTGTGTGTGCCTTCTCCCTCAGGTGATGATCGTACTGGTCAGCCAGGAGTCCCTCCAGCCCGCTTCAACGTCATTCAGTGCTGACTTTGCCAGGGATATTAATATCGAAGTCATCGCAGTGGGACTCAAGGCAAGTTAGAGTTAGATGAGTGAGAGAGAGAGAGAGAAATGTGTATGTAAATGTGTCCCACCGTGGTTGTTTGTTTGTGAATGTATTTCAGAACATTGTGAAACCAATTTACCCTCATGGGATAATAAAGAATCATCTTATCTTATCTTAAGTGAAAACAACACATTGTTGGTTAGGGAGAATAGAAGTTGAAATGAAGTTGTTTAGTGGCCATGATCGTGGACGAAGGAGCACACCAAAGGTGTAGACTGTAAACTAGTACACGCAAAGCCACCCTTCTAAGCCTACAGTCGAAACGCCTTAAAATAAAGGAACTAATTTAAAATATTTGAAACAAACTCACTCGGGACAACCACCCACACCCACTCCTTGCCTCTTTCTCTCTATACATAGAAAAAGGCTCACGGCTTACCAGCACACTTCGTTGCCCTCATACCCACACATTCCGTCCCTCTTTCTAACAATATATGGAACGAGCCAAGAATACAAGGCCAAGGTGTGTGCTGATAACCGCTATACGGTTTTATATATAGTATAGACCGCTATGGTAAGTTAAGTGCCTCGTTTACATGACATGTCTCTGGTGTGTTCTCACGACCAATCTTTCTATGTGGTACACAGGGTGCTCCCCAGGCAGAGCTGGAGATCATAGGTGGAGGGTCAAGCAATGTGGTACGTGTCCCCAACATCCTGACAGATTCAAGCCTGCCAGACATTCAGCTCAACTTGTTGGGAGTCGACTGCACTGACGGTACATGTTTGGGTGCCTGTCCACATCGCCAATAACTTTAACATAAGACATAAATAATACAGTTTATTTCTATAGCGCCTATCCAAAAAGCTCTAGGCGCTTTACAAAAAAACAAAAACAATACACAGTCACAATCACACGTGCAATATTACATAACATGATACACATGATCAATCAACAAGAGTTAAAATAACAAATTGACAACACTGATTAAATCAGATATTCCTTTAAAAGGTATGTTTTAAGCTCTTTTTTTTTTAAATGGGGGGGTTTGTCAATGTTTTTAAGATATGCTGGCATGGCGTTCCTCACAGATGCAGCGTACACAGAAAATGGCCTCTCCCCGACGGCCTTTGGGGGAACACCGACTATTCTAAATCTACTTCCTTTGGGATGATAGAGCGAGTGGTCAAGTTTGAGTGCTCCTCCAAAGGGCGAAAACAGTTTTATCCAGCACATATTTATTGCTGGAAAATTACGTCATCCATCGGCTTCCGTTCTCTATACGACACTATTAGCTACATGCTGACGTTAATTTCCAGCAAACACTGGGCGCTGGATAAAACTTGGTGCTCCGTCCAACCTAGGATTCTCAAATCACATCCGTTCACACCACCACGCTTCAACTTCATGAGTGCACACCAATCAGCTAGACATGCTCACTTTTAGCGCTCAAAGTTTGCTTTGGCAGTAGGCTGTACTCCATATGTCTAGTGCATCTTCATATTTGATAGTTTGTTGAAGACCTGAGCCTTGATTACTTTCGCAGGTGTCACCACGCAGAGACCAACGCCTAACCCGACAACCCAAAGACCAACGACACCCAGCCCTACCACCCAAAGACCGACAACCCAAAGACCGACAACCCAAAGGCCGACAACCCAAAGGCCGACAACCCAAAGGCCGACAACCCAAAGGCCGACAACTCAAAGGCCGACAACCCAAAGGCCGACAACCCAAAGACCGACAACCCAAAGGCCGACAACCCAAAGACCGACAACCCAAAGGTAACATTTCTTCAGTGAAACCTGTGTATGACGGGGAAAACAGTGCAATTAATTATGATATTATGCTAACTGTCTTGTCACCGCTTTGTTTTACTAAACATTTCAGCTTATCAGTGTATTTGTTTATTTATTTGTGCTGGTGCTGGTCTTGCTTTCTGCACGTCTTTAAAAAAACAAAACGCGTACAAGTTACAGGCAGTCTCATGCCCACGGTGTTAACAGTTGCTAATACCGCTTCGATTGTGACGACGCTACGGACTACTATGCATTGTCTTTATAATGGTGTGGTATTGTTTATTTAATGTTAAAAGCTGCAGTAACTATAGTTTCAAATGAATTGCTAACTCGAAAGCGTATGCGAATATCACAATTGAACAGTACTAAATGGACACTTGTTTCCAGACATCTTAAACAAAATGTTTTTCTGTCGTGGGTGCATACACTCTATTAACTAATTAAACAATACAGAGAGGTTTACACAAGTCATGCACACAATTAATAACAATAATAACAATGACAGCAAATTTCCTCTTTGAGCTCAAAGCGCTTTACAGCATAGTATTACCCCGACAGAGCTGTGTCATTCCAAAGCCATCTCAACCTCCTTGGAGGCATACTCGTAGTGCTGCCTGACCGGCGCCCATACCAACATTCTGACAATGTCTTTCACTGTGTATAGTCGGGTACCCATTTTACACCTGGGTCAGGTTAGAAAGTCGTGACAAAGTACCTTTTTTCCAAGAGTATGCCTGGTGGTGGATAAGAAAATGCTTACAAATCCAAATCGAGTCGGCACGGTCATGATTCGAACCCCGGACCTTTGACTAGTGAGGCCAAAGCTCTGACCTCTTCACCACCAGATCACTGCACGGGTAGGAAAACCACGCAACAGAATTCCAGCTTCCTTTAATGCTTTGCTTGCCTTTTCGGTTTGGTGCTTTAGCTACTCTTGATTTGTTTAGCTAATAATATTATGTATTTTAATGTATTTGCTTCTACTTGTTGCCATGGAAAATAATAATGCAACTACAATTTTACAAGAACTCGCATTATGACATAATGTTGCACACACTTGCACGGGAAGGGACACAGCACTTTACTTACGCTTTGCTTTTTGCCATATGATTTTGGTGACTCAGTTGATCTCGACTTATTTGGGCTATTTTATGTTTGTTTATTGCACTTGTTGTCATGGTACCCAACATAAGCCTACAACAAAGATTTGACACAAGTACAAGTTGCACGGAAAGGGAACAACAGCACTTTACTTACGCTTTGCTTGACAAATCATTTTGGTGAATTCGTTGCTCTTGTTATATTTGTTTTTTGAAAAAAGGAAAAAGGAAATGCATATTACCATAAAATATTACAATGTATTCAACGCATCACAACTTTGAATACAGACAAAATAAATCCCTGAAACTTTGTGCCAATTTGTGAGTGGATTTTGATGATCCATATTTGTATGTGTCAAAGAAGGAGAAACACATTGTACCAATTCAACTTTTGGCCTTGAAACCCTTTGCTTTCCAATCTTCAACATAATTATCACTGTATGCGTTTCTTTTTTTTGGACAGCATAGGCCTATTATTTTCTGTATGTTCGGTTTGGCTTGCCAACTAACCCTTCTCCCACCATGTCGGGCCACCTCAGGCCTACCACTCGTAGACCCATCACCACACGGGCACCCAGCACGCCCAGCCCCACCACCAGACGACCTACCACTAGGAGGCCCACTGCACCCCCGACCACAAGACGGTTTGTTCATAATAATTTACCCCCCCCCCCCATTACTAATGATAATACTAATGATTAAAACAATAATCATGGTAGTAATAATAATGATACAATACGATCTACCTCTTGGAGGCCCACGGCATCCCGACCACAAGACGGTTTGTTCATAAAATAAAATAACAACAATAGTAATACTAATGAATAAAACAATAATCATTGTAGTAATAATAATGATACAAGACGACCTACCACTAGGAGGCCCACTGCACCCCCGACCACAAGACGGTTTGTTCATAAATAAAAAAAAAACATGAATAGTAATAATAATACTAGTGATTAAAACAATAATAGCTGTAGTTATAATAATGATAACATATACATAAAAAGATAATTGTTAGGATATACATAAGAGAAAATAAAACCCATTAGTTATAAGAATACTATGATTAAAACAAAAATAATTGTAGTAACAATAATAATGATTCAAATAAAAAAATAGTCATATATATTATATAAGACAAAATAAAACCCATTAGTAGTAATAATACTAATGATTAAAACAATAATCATTGTAGTAATAATAATGATGATATCAATAACAAATACTTGTTAGGATATATATAAGACAAAATAAAACAACTTCTGACATAATGATTATAGTGGTTCATTCCGTGTGAAACTGTAGGTTTAGAAATGATGATAGAGATATCCTGCATTTTATTCTGTCTTCCGATAGTGACAATGATAATTACAGTTTGTATTTGTAATACTCAGAATTATTTTTTGTGTTATAGTGTTTTTGTTGTAGCCATCAACAGCGTTAACAACAACAGTAGACTATAAATGAAATAGTTCTCTGACAACGAATGTATGTAATGAGCGGTTATATATTTACGATCATTATGACTCTATCATCGCCATCATTATCAATATCAACAGCAACAATGAATCAGCGTGTACAATAAAAATGATAGTGGTACAATCAAACAGTGGTAACAAATACAAAATTACTATTGTGAAAAACATAATGATAAAAACAACTATAAACAAATACAGCAATACAGTTACTTAGTTAAATTCAATTTGATAAAGCCTTCAACAATTTCATCATTTCATTTTTGTCACTTACATCATAATTCAAACTAACGAGTTTGTGTTATATCCCCTTTTTGCTGTGTGTTTTGCTGTGAATTAATTGAGCACTAAACATGAACGTCTTTACTAATATGTCCTGAATTGCTACAATTTTTACTAGAATAACTTTTTTGTTTGCCTGTAACATAATTATTAATCAACACTAATGCTAATACGATTGCTTTGTTTTTCTATCGTTAGTTGCTTTCTTTATGCAGCTTCTTCGCTGTCTCTTTGCATGGGGAATTTTTGCATGACAGCGCTTTGGTGACTAGAATATGGAAGCATAATTCAGCATGTCAGTATGACATGTCTTCTTAAAGGCCTATCAGCTTATATTGATCGTATACGTATCCCTCTACATAATGGGCTCACATAATTTGAGCCCAATACTCAATGATGCGCCATTTCAATAGCACGACCTTGACCACGAGAAGAAGTACCACACGGCGACCTGTGCCTACAACGCCACCAACTACACCAAGGAGAACTCCAAGACCAACCACACCAACACCAAGGTTCACTTCTACAACTACAACCACAAATACACCACATTATGCATATTATTATTATATTAGTCAATGCCAAACATCCACCCACTTTACCTACAACACTCTGTTCCCTTACTTTACTTACTTAGGCCTTGTTGCCCTCTTAGGACAAAGGCCATTAACAGTGGACCCCCATCGTCTCCGGTCCTGGGCGATCTTCTCCAGCTCCTTCCATGAGTGGCCCATCTGTTTGGTGTCTGCCTCAAGGTCCCTTCTCCATGTGTTTATTGGCCTCCCCGTCTTTTTCTTTCCCTTGGAGTTCCACATTTGCACTCCGTTTCCTTGTTTTTTTTAGATATTTAAGCATGCGGTCTGTTACGTGCTCTGGAAAGTGATCTCTCAACCCAAATTGTCGTAATGTATATGTTTCCTGTATGCCATACCTGAAAAGTTTAACAAACTGATCTTTTGACTTGCCCTGCAATCCTAAAAAAAAAATAAAACGAATCCACCAACATTTGTGTTGTTGTTGGTAGTAATATCTAGTTTCGAAAAAGAATTCAAAGAAAAGTGTGCCATGACGGTGTTTTCTCAAAATATCATATCCTTTCTGTTCATACTACAGGCCTAACTAATTTGTTTATTTTTCATAATGAGTTTCAATGGCCAGAATCGGTAATTATGCCAGAAATCTGATGCAATGCCAAATTTGAAACATACTTCACGAGAATGGCTTGGCCCAATTGTGATGGACACACAATACCATGTGATGCTTTCGACTTACATGACTTCTGGAAACGAACGAATCGCATTGAACAGACCTCCTATTACTTACAACTGAGCTTCCGTTGTGTTAGCAGCGTTTAGAGTTGAACAGATTTCGGCCACCTTTAGATCTACAGGTAAAGAATCAAGATCTAGATTCAGATCTAGTGTATTTGATGATCGATCTATACTTTAGCCATATTATAGTAAAGCAAGAAATTGTAACATGAAATACATAGAGACACCCTTTGATTGAACGAGAACAAGAAAATTGATAGCTTTTTGTGTTTAAACACGGGTGGTCATGTGGTTGTGGGATTTGTTTAGTCACGTGGTATCTTGTGTCCATCCTAGTTACCTTCGCTCTCTATTACATGTATCTAAAGTTGTAACAACAATTGTGGTGAACGTTAATCAAATTAGCTCACTAACATCTAATTTGACACTTAATCACATTCTAAACTCCAAACAGGTCTCCACCATCCCCCTCCGGTCTAAACTCCAAGACTCCTTTTTCAGTCTCTTTCATATTGCCCATGCTCTAATAGCTTGACTTTTGCATCTTGATTCCTTTTGGAACAACGTTCTGCAGTGCTCTGATTATTTACTTTGAGTTATCTAAAGACTTTTGTCGATTTTCATAGTATACAGTCACTTCATCTTGGAATAAACTGTGTATAAATAGCATCAGTGAATATATTTGTATTTCTAACCCAAAATGTTGATCTACCAATCGCTTCTCATAAATCCCTTCATTTCATATACAACATAATATGTTATAACATAGATATAATATTACAACCAGGACAGTGTTTTTAATTGTGTGTCTTTAAGACTGGAACAATGACTGGGCCATGTTTACAATGCAGGCAGTGTAGCCTAACGAGCTCACCGTTCACATGCTGAGCAGCCTTTAAGCGCACGCTGGGTACCTGGAATGATGATGGTTCCTATGGTTGTTAAAACAAAGTGTCGGCTGGCACACACATGAAGAAAAGCGCCAGAGAGCGTACCGACAATTCCGAGAGAAAATCCTGTTTTCCATACGGCGCCGTTGTTAAGTGAGCGTGGCCCTTGAGTGGATAGTCTTTTTGCATTTTTGTTTCTCGAAAGGGGCACGGACATTCAAACACGACACAGCAAATATGTTGCAGTGCCCTCTGATTTGTTCTACTTTGATTTTATAAGCGTTGTGCATTGAGGTGTAATTTTCAATAGTGCATGTATTATCATCAATTGTATCATTCCCATCATGTTGTCTATTTAAGGCTGTTGGTTTTGTCTAATTCTTGAACGATACTCTAATGCTTTACAATTACAATTACAATTATGTATAGTCCCATACATTTCTCTATTAACAAAATTAAACGTTTACTTTTCAACAATTATATTTGTAGTCAACAGTTACAAGAGGTGATTTTAAGGTTGTCTGGAAAGTTGGTATTTTTTTCTTCTCCCAATAAGCTATATTGATAAAACAAGTAGAATGTCTTTGAATGTTAGGAAAACGTTTCGATCATCTTTTTCGAAAACTTTTCTTCACAGGCCTACTACAACAACCAGCACAACTACGACCACACTCAGACCCCTCCAGACAGACAGTAAGTGTACATCATCGTCACCATTATCTGTATGGTTGTTGTTGTTGTTGATGTTGCTATTCCCTGCCGTGGAGTTATTCACTCTTATCGGCCAATGCCAGTCTTATGTATTTGTATGTCTGTCTGAG
>JAUELK010222171.1:0-10043 GCA_031471215.1 Gastropteron pacificum | reverse complement strand
TAAAGACAGGTTCACTATGTATGGTGCGCAGCCCCACCGGCAGAGAGTTCCACAGACTGGGAGCATAATAGGAGAATAATCTTGGCCATGTATATTTTTAGGTGTTTTAACATTTTAAATATGCCAAATTGTTTTCATTGAATGGATGCTTGTATCACTTCTGAAATGATGTGTACATTATATTTTACAGTTTACAGATATATTTGTAGATATTATTATGACCAATCTGAGTAAATTGTTTTTTATAATCGATTTATTTGTGTAATGTTTATTATTGAACCACATTTTGAAAATACAAATTTGATTATCAAATGAAAACTGGTTTGTAACCTTTTTAAAAAATACATTATCTTTATAATGATAGAGAACAATGAAAGGTGAACACAAACAGGAAATTAATAACAAAATAAATGAAGTGTTGAGGAAACAAGGACAGAGATTGTAGTACGGTGAAAGGTACACATGATCAAGCAGAATCAGTCTGTAGCATTGTTCACTATCATCATGAAACAAAACATACACACCAACCTGTCCGATCAGGTAGAAACCATTTGAAAAAAACAAAACTCAGTTTTCTGCTACATAATTGTTTCCTTTATTCATCAGGTTACTGATAGGTTGAGTCTTACATACATGTCATGATGTTTGTACAATTACTCTTCTGATTATCATTACTATCATGTTCTCTTCCGAGACGGAGATAAAGTACAACTTCTGAGGACATTTTCTGAACACCAACTCTTCTAACAAGTAACCCTGTTTCTTTTAGGACATTGTCAGTCCACAATGTTGTGATTGACACCAAAGACTCTTTGTTGTTCACAGATATATTGAAAAATTCCTTTTCATTGAGTTTCCATCTAGATCATGTGACTGTCACTGTGGTTTCTGTTATAATTATAATTATACACTTTATATGAATATTATACAAATTCATGGTAAAAAGACTGTCTTGTCCACTACAGGTATTCATATCCCTCTTTGGGGTACCCACTTGGGTATTCTTAAAGACAATTGTGAATTCTGATGTGCTTTGTGATTTAACATTCACAATTTGCAATGGTGTATAATGATGTCATTATTGTCACACACTTACCAAACTTTATCAGTGTGCTTGAGTAATTATTGCCACCAATACAACAATTGGAAAGCAAGTAAATTGTAATGTAGATTACAAGGCTTGACAATATATATGTATATATAAATATATACTGTCTTCTCTATGATGTTACTACTCGGTTAATGTGAATGTCCATTTAAATACTCCCTTCATAGTGGTAGAAGTAGTGGGATTAAATTAAATAGAGCAACTGAGTACTCCATGTATTTGAAATTGGATGAGAAATCAGCTTGTTCTAGTTCTAGCAGAATAAGGACAAATAACTAGAAACCTGATATAGAGTGCCGAGAAAAACAGGACTGTATACATGCACTGTATGTTCTGAGCTATGGACAACAAAAGTTTAGGCACAAATGAGAGATAGATAAAAGGTCCAAATGCTGAATTTGGATTTGTATCACAGATAACTTTTCAATGATCTTATTAGTTATTGCTGTCCTTTGATAAATTGATTTCTTCTGCTAAGAGCATAAAGAACGTCAGGTCCAAATGACAGTAGTATCACATTGGTAAATAAGGTGAAAATGTTCAATAAAAACAGACGTTTGCAACCGTAACGACATCTAGATTTGCGTGAGTAGGCCATAGTACTGATAAAATACACAGTTGTGTTTTCAACTACAGCACAAAAAGAAACAAAAAAGCATGCAGTGTTTTATCAAATAAATGAGGAGTAGATAATTGTATACAGTTCCTAACATGACAGTGACCATTGGACATGAATAGATGCAGGTTGACTGGTTGCTTACTGATGGGAAAATTGTAATCAGGAAATTGATGACAAGATGAGCGCAAGTTGTACTGTGTTGTATCAAACTCAGAATAAAAGAGCAAACAGCTTTAAAGGGGGAAAAAAGCGGAACAAAGGTGTCAAAAACGTTCTTATATTACAATACTTAAAAAAAATATGGGTGTCAACAGTGTTACTGTGTGGAATGCAATGAAGACCAGTACAGGGATATGGCTCCTTTTTTCAGGACATGTCAAGCTGTTTGTAAAAAAAAAATCCTTTAAATTATATATAGGCACCTATGGAAAACAAAGACTTTTTGAATGATACCGTATCTTTGTTAGCAGTAGCTGAGCTGTTCCCATGGTGTGCAACTTTTTCTTTTACAATTTAAAAAAATAGTTCAGTGGAAGAAAAAAATGCAGGGTAAATACTTTCTTGTTCAAGGCAGCCACCATCATTCCTGATGATGCCGACAATTACAGTTACAAATAATTTCTACCTCTATCTCAGAGTCAAATTCTGTTGTACAGGTTCTACTGGGTTATAATATGAAATGTGTTAGAGATCAAAATGAGGAGTTTGAAATAGCCCAAGCTTACAAATATAAAGAATAGAACAACGCCCAACTAAATTTCTGAATAGAAACTGGAAGAAAACACAATATCAACTAAGGAGATAATTTCTTTGTAACTGAGTAAAAGGGAAAGATATCAAATGCATCCTCTGTATCTAGAAAAAGAAATGTTATTCAATGGTTATAACAACTACAGCATCACTCCCTTAGCCATATAATAGGGGTAAAGTAAAACGGATGTTTGTGCATTGATCAGGTTGTTTATATGTACTTCTAAATACAATATACATAATATCTGGAATGAGATAAAGAGGACAATAGTAGGAAAAAAAAAAGAAATTGATATGAGCTTAATATTATAAGCCTACAATTATCATTACAGGTAAACAGAACAGCATGTCCACAAATCATCATATGGAGCTGGCACATTATAAAAGATGGCCATCACTATCACATTACATGTGCACTTTTTCCTGCTCTTTTGTAGCACCGTTTTCTGCTCATTTTTCATGAAGCAAATTTGTGACGTCATTGGATGGCGAGATCACTGACAAAGACAATTCAATGTTTTACCAAGTAGGCTACTTGACTCAACTCTAACCATAGTTTGCAAAAAGCTTTACAAGCATACATGTTGTTGATAAAGCTACTGAAAAGCAAGCAAATGATGTTCGATGTTGAACAAATTATAAAAATATGTGAATGAGAAGTTGGTACAAGGAATTTTCACGTAAAAAGATCTTTTTTTTCTTTTTGATAGAATGACTAGAATCTGATGGAGATGAATCTTAAAATACGGAAAGTTATCTTCCAGTCTAAAATTCTTCCAAGTGTAAAAAAAAGAGTACAGATATAAAAAGCTGTGTATATGGTTTATAAAAAGACAAAACGTATGATGCCTTAACTTGATGGAAAGATAAAGTTCTCTTAGTGAAAGTGATGTATGAAATGTTTGAATTCTGCTGTGGCATAGACCCATTAATCTTTAGCGACATTTTTGTCAATATCCAGTGAATCATTGCCATGACAGTCTAATCAGTGATTGTTGTCCCCACACTGGGAAGACACAGTGTGGCATTGGCAACTTGATATTAATCGTTTCTTTGTGAAAGGTCAAGAAAAACATTTCATAGGCCACATTTCTTAAATGCTAGTAATCAAGACTGAAGACAGTACACTGCCTTCCTCAGCTATGATGTTTATGTGGAGAATTCTGAACACAATATTGTAGGCAATTTGAGAGGATTTCCATGTCATGGAGCATGAAATTACAACAAAATGTCACACGGTTCTTTCCATATTGCACGAGGTGAAAATTGTGTTGCTATTTTTAAGTGGAAAGCCAAAGATGATGCAAAGAAGTAAATTTGCATGTAAGCGGTATATTCACAAAAATGGTTTGTTAGTTTTCATTTCATAAAAATGCAACATATTCAGTGTTATACTACCTCATTTATGTACAACTTTTCAAATCCAACAACAATGATTTATTTTTTACCCAAAGTTCATGCATTGCATTACTTGAGCTGCTGCAGTAAGTGGAGGAACTGATTAATTGCCTTCAAGCTGGACAATTATTGAAATCACAGATTTGCAAACAACAACATATTTGGTTTTCTTTCCTCTTCAGATCTAAGAGGGGAAAAGTGATCAATTTTTTTGTAGTTTTGAGAACTATGACCAATTCTCAAATTGATCCTTTTGAAAGGGAAATTCAAAGAAAAGCAAAATTGCTCTCTCTAGTAGATAACTAAATATAAATACAAAAAGCCAAACAAAAAAGGTTGCAAAAACTACTTGTGAATGTAAGCATTCATTGACGATGAAATTTAGCAGCTTTAACTTGGGTAATGGTGCTGACTTCAATACTGTTTGTTACTGTACTATTTGAAATTTCCGTTTTTTCATATGATTAAATGAAGATGTTCAGTCACACAACTTCATATGACGAGAGAGTGGAATGTAAAAACTAAAACTAAATGTGAAGTCAATAGAATGATGTCCTTTTGTTTAATACACATGGACTGATGTTGCCTCCCTTGTTACATAGCACCTTGTGATTTCGATGACAGTTTCAGAACCACGTGTCATGAAACATAGTTTAGCTCAGCTGCTCAGAATTAGAATACTTTACAATTATCTCTCTGGTAGTATACTTATTAATGAGAACACTCACCAAAATTTGTTCTGCTATAAAGGCAATTTGGCAAAATGAGTTCTTCATTTTCAGATGACAAAGTACAACAGATCTTCACAGCTTCCTTCAGGTCAAGGAGCTTACATTTTATTTAACAGATTTCCCCCAATAATGGTCTGGGTAGGGACAAAATAAGGACAACTTTGGATCTAGAATGTTAAAATTGACACACAGTTCATAAAACTTCCATCAGTGCTTCAAAATCAAGGAGCAAAGGCATCGATTTTTCAGAAGTAAATGAAAAGAAACTCAGTGGAAGGTACATTGTGGTAATATTACAGCAAACAGTGCAACTTCCGCTTTTGATGTTCAGGTATGGGAATTAATCGATAAATGTTCTTGTGCTTATATTTATATCATACATATGGTACACCAAATATGCAGGGGCATGAACACACTGAGACCAGTAATGTAGCCAATTTTGATGGAACATAATTGTAAACATGTTTACAGAAATATGTAACAGTGTCAATTGGTCTTTCCAATCAGTCTCGTCTCTATACAATAATGTATTTTATAAAAATTTCTTTTTAGTTGGTATTCAAATCATTATCACACTGTCTGATAGAGACAATTATCACAGAAAAAAAAAAACCAGTGTCAAAACAGGAGATTCTCCATTTCAGAGAATCAGCTTGCAGTCTTTGGTCAATTCAAGAGATGAGTGGTTCTTGAATATTGTGTAATATCATTGTACACAAATGATTTTTTGAATGACAAAAAAAAAAAAAAAAAAAGAAAGCAAATAAATACTACTCATGACACGTATCTAGGGAGAGAAGTATGCAACTTGATGTGAAGTTTCTTCTCCATAATCCGAATGAATGGAGTGTATTCAGTACAAGGTAATCTATGACAACATGCTGAATGGAAGGCTATTTCGACATAGCTTTACAAGACCGTTACATCTCTTTACACAGAATAGATACAATCATTGCTAGGCCATATTACCAACAGATGCCAAGATTTCGCAACATCTAGGTGAAGAAATGCAATATAATAGAGTTGTATTGCAACTGTGTCAAAACTGTTTTCTGAAGAGCCACATCAGGAACTGTGAAGCTATGTGAACATGTGAGCTCTGAAAACCCCCCCAGATATATTATACAAACTTCTAGAACCACTATCACTACTGCCAATGTCCCTCCAAAACTGAAACAAAAACCAGCACGGCCAGGCAACAAAAAAAAAAAAAAAATGAAATGAAACAAAAAATGTGTTTTTGTAGGGAGGTTTCCCAATCCCATCAGATGCATTCAAAGTCCAGTAAGCTTCCATTACTTATAAAACTTCTGATAGGCTGATCTTATTTCAGTAAACAGTGCCTTGAGTCATCACTTTGTTCTACAGACAAGAGCCACCATGTGTAGTTTGAGATATTTGCCTCATTGTTTTAATGTACAACCCAGTTGTGGTGTTGCTAAATGGCATTAATACTACTATTGGCATTGCACCTTGTAACAGTCTGAAAAAGTGAGATATTGTACAGTTGTTTTTCAACAAGCTTATGCAGCCTTTTGTCAAGGAGCAATTTTGGTCAAGAACACAATTTTCGTAAATGAGTTCCTTCTTTCCTGCCCTTGGTCATGACAAGGATTAAGAAAAATGTTCATTTCAAAACACTTTTGGTGTCACATCAAAGAATTGTAGAAGATGTGCTGAGGAAGTCAATCTCCAACTTCTTGAAGGGGGAAAGTGTGAGGTTTGAAGTCACTGTAGGCTCTCTGCTCAACTTGTCTTACAATTTCTTTTCCAATCCTGATCTCTGAGAAGTTCAGGGAGGTAAGCGCAGTCGGCATCTGCATCACAGTAGAACACAGCAGCTGGGATGTTGAAGGGGGACAGAGGTTGCCATTGACGACCAAAGCTTTCTGACACCTGAGTAGAATGGTAAGAGGACATGATTGATGATTACAAGGCATTCTTCATTTTGTCTACCTGTATAACATTTGAAAGAAGAAGGCATTAATCATACACAATCTCAATTATGCAAGAGAAAGTCCAATTTGGAAATAAGGACTTTAGCTTCACATTTGAATTTCTTGTTCTCAAAATAAATACGTAAAAACTTTAATAGAAAAAAACCAACATTGATCAACTGAAGAAAAGAGTTGCATTTTCATTTACAATTTTGGCTGTTCTGTCCATACCATAGTCTATTCTACACAATGAAATTGAAGGAGTTACGGTCATCTCTGATATTTTTACAAATTTAAAAGCTAAACATCTAGAACTTTGTGTTAAAGAAGTGATAAAGGCTCTGATAAAAAAAGGAGAACAGCCAGTATGTGTCAATTTTGTATGTAATGTCAGAAAAGGTTGATGGTTGAAATGTCAAAGGACCTTCTTCTTCAACCTGTGTCATCTCTGTTTCAGAGGTCAACATGCCATGGCTCTCCGCAATTTACGGTCCAGTGCATCCCTATAGCATCTATTCCATGGTTTTCCCATCCAGTCTTTTATGTTATCATTCCATGTATGCCTAGGTTGACCCCTTACTCTAGTGCCCTCGACTTTTCCCGTCAAGATTTTGTTCTGAAGATTTGCGGTGGCGTGCATTGTGACCAAAGTAGATCAGTTCGCTGACTTTTATAGTGGCTAGCAGTTGCGGCGTCATATACATATAGCTTCATGCAGGACCTTACTAGATAAAATAAATACTCACCTTGTATTCAAGATCGAGCAAGGCATCGTCCTCATCATAGTAGTCTTCATCGTCCTCATTCCAGAACATACAGCAGGAGGGGATCATGAGTTCCTTCAGACCTGGTCTAAGACGAGCTATGGCTACAATGTCTTTCTGATCAAGGGAAACACCTGTGAGATAGAGGAAAAAAGAATTTGATTCAAACTGTGGCAGTTATTACATACAGTGCTTTTGAAAATGTGATGTGTACTGATCATTTTGTTTTTAACCTTCTCTACGCCTTTGGGGTCCTTGAGAACCCCAGGTCTGATTGTTCTATGTCAACTCTCTTAAAATCGAGAATTTACCCACCGAAGTCCAGGAATGCCTCGAACAATCTTTATGAAACTGATTGTGTTCATTAATTGATCACAAGAATCAATCGCCTATTCTATTTTGATTTTTTCCCACTACACCGCAAACCAAGTAAGCCAGTATCAAGATGGTCTAAAAGACCCAGTGACTCTATGATAGAGAAACAAATTCCTCATTATTGAGTCGAAAAGGGGGTGGGGGGATACTGTGAAATTTAAAAAATGCGAACAGAAATCTAAAAATTTATTTTTCTACGAGTCTTAAATCCATAGACGCTTTTTTCCTCACTCGCTTTAAATTAGGCACTGAATACTGAACAAAACAAAGGTTTTCGTAAAAAAAATGTTTAAAAAAAATGGAGCAAAAATAATGAAAACAATGGAAAATTGATTTACACAGATGGAAGCAATATAGGTAATCTAAATAGACAGATGTCACCCGCTAAACCATAAAGTTTCATTCCAAATTTGGTTTCTGAAACGCACAATAACAAAAATTCAAGTCTACGAATGGGAGTGGGAGAAATTCATTTGGAGAAAGAATTAGGATAAACTGTCTAGCCAGATCTTAGTCTTACCAATAAGCTTCAAGCTTTTCAGTTGTGTACACCTCCATGCAAGCATGACAAAGGGGTCTTCATTTGCAAAGTAGTTGATGGGTTGCTCATCAATGGCCTCAACAATGGTTAGGGCTTTGAGGGTGGAGCAGTAGTAGATACTCATCAAGTTGAGAGCAGGCACACTGATGTCTCCACAAAAGTACTGCCTGTACTGAACCAGTGGCATGGATGGCTGGAGAACATCCAGCAGAGCCGCTAGGCCATCTTGAGCATGCACCAGATTCAATGTGACTTCTAGTCCAGGGTTGGTAGCAACAACTGCTTTCCAACAAGCATCATTTATTGAAAGTGGTCCAGGTCGATGCACATTTAGCCTCAGGTACTGCAATGGAATAGTCCTGATTTGTCGACAGGCCAAGCTGGCTAGAAGTAAGGGAGTAACATACTCAAAATCCAAACTCAGGGCCCTCAAAGCGGGGAAAGCTGAGATGTCGTCCATTAAGCCAAAACTTGGAAGGTCATAAGACCTGGAGTCTTCTTTGACACTGGCAAGATGCAATGACTCCAAAGTCCGACCATGGTATTTTGTAAGGATGTTCAGAGTCTCTGGACTGTTGTACAATAAGAACTCTGTACAACCTAAAGACAGGTGGAGCAGTCTTTTGCTTCTCTTTAAAAGCAGATGTAGGGACTGGAGGAAGCTGAGGAAAACAAGATATCATTGTTAGGTTGTCAGAGGTGTGGCGATGGACAGTATTTCAATCTATACTATAAAAAGAGTGGTGGATGAGCAAGGCACGTTCTTAAAGTCCTCTGTTCGCAGAATCTACTGAATGTAAAAATATAACCAGTATGAACAGTGAGTTTTCAACTGTTTTTGTATGGAAAGTAATTTAAAAAACAAAACGCTTTGATTATATCTGCCGAATCAATACAGCTGATCCTAAGCCGTGACTCTTCGTACAGATGTAAGTGACTGTCAGTTTAGTTTCACAGTCAATATTTTACTTCATCGAAGAAACAACACACTAAAGAACTTAGTAATCATTATTGTGCTGATTTTTAAACTAGAGTGGTGAAGACGAAGGGGCGTGGCACAATTGTTTTTCCTTTCTTTTTCTTTAGTTGTAGGGACAGAAATCACTCTTCCCTCCTGCCAGCGACGCAGACTGACTTTGTACCAGGCGAGATGACTGGATCTTTATCCACTCTTGCCATTTAATGGCCTAAACTCATGAATGGCGAAAAAGTAGCTTGCACTTGGAGTCCTCAAAACCCGACCTGAAATAACCATAATTTAAATCCACCCCCCTGACACAATTTGTATTTAATAGTCCTATGACTATGACCCTATGTTCTCAGAAATACTGAACGTAAAAGTATGACTGAATAAAATGCTAGAGTCTAAATAACCAGCATAAAGTTAGTTTTTCAACTGTGTGTCAATGTATAGATCTATATGCTTCAGAGTAAAGTAGGACAGTAGAGTCTAGAAGCCCAAACGAGTTGGGGGAATTTGATGTTTTTTTTGTTTTAAATTGTTGTTAATGAAAGCGAGTCCCTCACGATATTGATCGAGCACAGTGATCAGTGCTATTCCTATTTATATAGAGAATGTTGCAAATTCGTCTGGTGTGGCTATTTCGGACACAAATCAACTGCTCAACCTAGGCCTATAATTTTTTCCAGGTGATACCATGCACTCGCAAATGTCATGTTAATTGTTCATCGATCAGACACACAGCTCTTCTTCTTCTTCTTCCATATGACTGCAGCCTCATACTCATAATAGAGGACTTTTGCAATCGCGCAATGTGACTCAGTCTCCAATGCTCTTGAGGATATTATTAAAATGCACA
>JAUELK010222149.1:0-10047 GCA_031471215.1 Gastropteron pacificum | reverse complement strand
GGCCGGAGGTGGGGCCGGGGGTGGGGGCAGGGGCGGGGGGTACTCTGCTATTCGTAGAATGGGCTAACCACTAGTATAAATAATGAAACTGTGTGCATGACATGGTGACATTGTCTGAATTCTATGTTCGTTTTATTTTGATCAGTGAAATATTTTCAACGGTTTGTTGTCAAGGAAGTAGGAAGTGGGGTTCAAGTTCCCATTCAGCCGATGAAGACGTCATATGAATGCTATTTAGATCCAGATCTAATCCAATCTGAATTTCATTATCAATTGTTGCTGCCCCAGTCTCTTCTCATTCTACTCGCAGACATGAACATAAATCACGTCTGCATCTTGATCTAAGCCTGAAAGACTTTGTGTCACATTTCATCGGCGCTCGGTTTGATCATCTGTCTTCTTCATTCACTTAGAATGGACGGGATCTGCAATGTTTTGTATACAGAGCCCCATCGAATTTTCTGAATTCCCTATAATGATTGTGTGATATGTGAATATTACTCCAATCATTATTTAAAGGCGCTACCCGGTAGCTGACTCTTTCTCAAAATGAATTTCTCCCGCCTCATTCGTAGAATCAGCCAATTCCAGCTAGTGACTAATGTCCAGAATCACTCCACAGAGATTCGAACAAGAATCGCCAGCTGGAAAGCTTAACGTGTTAGCCTAGTGCGTCCATCCATCAAACAAAAAGAATGTGAAAACGCACACATGCACTATGCAATCACGTTGCACGATTGTTTCTCCCTGTCGGGTCCATGTTTTAAGAAATAACAAATAGTTTTATTTACTAAAAGCGATCCTTTTTACCAAAGGAACAATGCCATAAAATCTGTGTTTGTTTGGTGTTGTTTTTTTCTGTGTTTTTTTTCTCCAAAGCGTCGGAACTATCATTTTCATTCGAGGTAACTCATTAAAATCCTGTATTGTAATGCGACAAGGTTACTCGCAAGTGGCCTTGCATAAAGTCTGGAATAGTCTTGCTAAAACAGTGAGCGCAGTTCTTAAAATAGACAAGAATAGTGTTTTACATATTTTAGGGTTTTCCTTATAAGGGGACACGGGGGATGCCCTTCAACCTAAAACCCATTACCACGTCACGATTACAGAACGTCTACGTCTGCAAGTGACCTTGCAAAAATTCCGGAAAAGCCTTGGTGACATAGTGAGTGAAGTCCTTAAAATAGAAAATAATATGTTTTTACATTATGACGTATTTTAGGGGTTTCCTGATAGGGGGACACGGGGATACCCTTCGACCTAAACCCCATTACCACGTCACGATTATAGAACGCCTACGTCTGCAAGTGGCCATGCATACATTCAAGAAAAGTCTCGCTAACACAGTGAGCGCAGTTCTTAAAATAGACAAGAATATTGTTTTACATTTTGACGTATTTTAGGGGTTTCCTGATAGGGGGACACGGGGATACCCTTCGACCTAAAACCCATTACAACGTCACGATCGTAAAACGTCTACGTCAGAACGAGACGTCGGCATGAACCATTGATACAGGGGTTCGATATCCAGCGACATGATTGGTCACCAAAATAGTTGAGATTATACTTTTCAAAGTTGTCGAAACGAGGGGATCGAAATCCCGTGTCGCCCGCCATTGAACGAAATCCTGATAATTAAATAATTTTCCTCGGGAGAGATTATTTTCGCGTCTTGTCCTTGTTGTTGGTATCTCCCTACGCCAACACGTCTCTTATATAACTTGTGAACAATTATTTTCAATTATCATTTCTGAAAAATCCATCGCTCTTCATCAATACCAAATTTTTAGCGACAAACCGTTCGCAATGGCATGATACGCTTTAATTGCCAAAGTATTGCTATAATGGTCTTAGCACAACACGTGGAAAAAAGAACGTATTAAAAGAGACATGAAGATGATAACAAAATCCGTCCAGTGATTGCCCAGGTTCATTGACACCATAATGAAAACATTCAAACAAAAGGAAATCTGTTAGAAAACAAAAATAAAAGCTGTTCGAGCATTTACTGGCAGTTGATTATCAAAACAATTTGTTTCTAAGGCTAAGTCCACACAAAAACATTACAATCATATCAGGATGACGCACTTAATTAATCCTATCATGGAAAAGGTGAACAAAGTGACAAAATGAAGAAGAGATATCACAAATTAGAATTTCCCAATATTTTTTCTCAAACGTGTATTGTATTGTATTGTATACACTTTCTTCATCCGCTCTCAGGGATATTTGCCTCAGTGTTATGATCAACAACAACAACAAAAACGTTTGCAATCCTGAAGGCAATATTTGACTCAAGCATCCTGTTTTGTCTTGGGTTTTTTTATTGTTGTTGTTTATTTGGTTGTTTATTTGTTTTGTTTTTTTTGGGGGGACGGTGGTCTCAGTTTGGACTAATCAGTAACTTGTGCAATGGCTATACACATTCCAAATGAATTAATGTAATAAAAGAAGGTTCTAATAAATGTATCATTTTGTATCATGACGTCTTTCCTATCGTCGAATTGATAGAGAAAAAAACAATCACAGCAGAGATGAAAGCCATGTGGTCCAGAATCGAGAGGAATATTTTCTTTAAGATACACTATCAGTGGAGGAATTTTTAGTTAGTCAAAAAAGGAAAACCCTTGTCAGACAAGTAATACTTAGCTTTGTCTATAATTAGAAAGATACGTCATTATGATGGATGTATTTTTAGTTAGTCAAAGAAGGAAACCCCATGTCGGACAAGTTATACTAAGCGTTGTCTATAATTAGAAAGATACTTGGGGTGATTCCGTCTACATTTTGCTTTAAAGGTTACCTTGATACTTTATCAAATACAGAAAATACTTCATCATTATCTACTTCCTGTAAGACCTTTAGTTAGCTCATTTAGTGAGAGCCGGAAATCTCACTTCAACATCTTCAGCTCTATGTAGCCTTGCTAATAGATCTATTAGATCTAGATCTAGATATCTAGATTTAGATCTATATATAAATGTCAAGGTAGATTGGTATCGTCTGTGTATGACATTTCATCTGTACAAAGATTATCCACACATGACGCATGACGTGGGATATCCTCACTAATTGCGTCTAAAAATAGGCCTAGAATAATGTGACGTAGACATAAAGGTGTTTCCCGAGAAGACGCGTTGAGCTCCTACATTTGCACTACGTTATGACGAGAATCGTTAAATTCAATGCACATGCCTAACTTCAGAATGCACAAAGATTACCCTGGAGTGTCACTCTGGATACCCTCACAAATTGCTTCTAAAAATAAACCCCAAAAATGTATCGTTGATGTAAAGGTGTTTCCCAAGAAGTCGCGGTGATCTCCTCGACCTACATAGTTTGCACTACGTCATAGTCTATGAACGTGCCTGACTTGAAAACGTACGTTATATTATTATAACATGACGTGTCACCTTGGATATCGTCACAAATTGCGTCTAAAAATACACTTAAAAACAATCTAGCAGATATATTATAGAGGTGTTCCCCAAGACGTCGCGGTGATCTCCTCGACCTACATCATTGCACTACGTCATAGTCAGAATCGTTGCATTCAATGTATATGCAAAATGCACACTTTTTTATATTACAATAACATAGCGTGTCACCTTGAATATCCTCACAAATTTGCTGAGGCAAATACGTGGGTGGGCATTGAGACAACAACATACAACAACCCCACGCATTTATCTCTTTCTTTCTTTTGTCTTGAGAAGATTTTAAAAGTCACTAGCATCAAATAGCCATTCCAAGACACAGGTAAAGGCATTGCCTAAGACGTAGGGAAGATGGATTTTCCCAGAGATGTCTAGGGCTCCGTTCACTAGGGGAAGAAACACTAAGACACGTAAGGGGGCCATCCACTGCGCTGTTTTCCCTTAAGGCCCGGCCTATGCAAGGTCTGAGCAGGCCAGAGCAAACCTGAATCACGCCTTAATGCGACTTGCACAGGCCTCGCACAAGCCAACATTTGATGGGAATGTTTGTCCAGGCCTCAAGGCCGGGCCTCCAGAAAACTGCGCTATGGATGACCACCTTAAAGGCCACGGGGCACTTCGCGGGCACCTGGCCGGCTTAATGTCTGATGAACAGGGCCCGATTAAAAAAGCGCACGGTGTGATCACCCCTACTGCAATTTGGTGCAAAACGTCTGTGATGTGTAATCTTGGGAGATTAAAGAAGTTGATAGCAAGCTGCGATAAAGACTTCCTGCCCCTTCCACTGGTTCAAACAAATACCGGTGGTATCATGGCATAATGTGCCACTCGCGTAGGACGGAACAATGATGTCAGAATTTCAGAGAGTTGGCGTGACGTCTCATGTTCAAATAATATGATGGCTTCTTATTTTAGCATCCGTGTTGATGGTAACCTTGGGTGTTCGCTATTTTGGTAAAAAAAAAAAAAATTAAAAAGGGGGGGGGGGCGAAATTTAAAAATATGACTTCTGAACTAGTCATATTGCGCCACAGGTTGTGATTAGGAAGAGAGATGTTTACCTTTTTTTTTTCCTTTTTATTGTAATGATTCATTTGCATCGCTTAATTAATTAATGCAATGTTTGCCGTAACTTGTGTTTCTCTGAAATAGTATGTATCTCGGAAGTACTAATGTCCTGCGTTTCATAGCTTCACGCGATATTTTCTTTTACCATCATGTTTGTTGGCCGGTTTTAAATCTATAGTCGTGCTGTAGTAGCCAAATGACAAGTAGGCCTTCCTCCCCTTTCCCCGTCCATCCGCCAAGCACACAACCATTTAGTCAAGTTCATGACAGTGGCACCATACAAAGGAGCTGGTACCCGGTAACAGTAACACATAGCGAAAAGCTATGACACACACACACACACACTAGACACACACCTGTGTGTAAAACACGCCCTTGGAAGAATGAAGCGATGATTGACTCTGAAGTTTCCATCTCCGTGGGTAGGTTTAATTCGGGGGCTCGTGATAGACTTCGTTATATCAGTCGAAAAAAATATAAAGCAGAAAAGGGTGTTGGTCGGCAAAAAAATACGTTTATTGCAACAGTCAGTTGGTTATCGTTTGTTCGTTATTACATGCGTGAATTATTTTGTTTAATAAAGAGAGAAAAAACGGACACGGAAATGTGTTCTCTATACCCGTCAGTTCGTAACAAGTGTGTTCGTTACATTCGGGCTTCACTGTATTCTTTCTTTCTTTCTTCTAATCCAGCGATCGTTGATCCTTCGTTCTTCGTTCCAATGCCAAAAAGTAGTATGTTGAGGTGTTCCTCAGCTGGTCTGTAGTTGTGTATAGGGTTGTGTTTAGGTCAGGAGCCACTCTCTGAGGTCTTGTAGCTAGGGGCAGCATTGGAAGAGGTGTGTTGTGAGGTTTGGTTGTTTGTTGGTCTTCCTCCCTATTGGAACATTACGTAACGATGACGTCAAAGTGGGGAGATTCCATTGAAGGAAGCGGTCTCCATTGACCTAAATATCTAGAAAGGAGTTCCATGATCTCGATTCCATTCCATTAGGCTACACAGTAGGCCTACACCCCTGGGGCGGCACGTCAAATTGCCAATGAATAAATTAATGTTTCCGTCGTATTAAATGAGATGGAAGTACTTGGTGGTAATGACCCCAGGGAAGATCATGATTACAGACTTTATATTTTTATTTTCTTTTTTTTTTAAATTAAGGAATACACAATGTATGAAATAAGATCAAGGATGAAAAGATTTAAATTAAATCGTCATCAAAAGGTGATATTTGAATTGTCACACTATTCTTTTAACGCTTCTTCTTTTTCTTCTCTCGCTTTCTTCTATTTTTTAAATAGTAAAGACTGTTTTTGTTCTTTTCTGTTGGGTTTTACAGTCCTCGACAAGACCGTGCCATGTAAGATGTGGGACCTGTGTATTAACGTCCGTCTCCGATAGAACGACGATAGAGTCATATGAATAGTCTACACGACAATCAGTGGAAATCAGTTGTGTCCCATCAAGAAGTCACACTTTAGTATGCCAATACTATATGTATAATTATAATAGACAGATTTATTATGTATATAATCTCAAAAACTGGATCTGAGGTTTTGCCAATTGGGACACTGTCATCAATAAAAGTATGAAACTGTGTCACTTTTGGAGTCGGTGCTGCGCTGAAAATCGCTCTTGTCCGAGGGTCGCAGCTAGAATCTTCTTAATTTGTTTCCTGCTGATGAGCAAAATGGAAAGGGCCGCGGTAACAAGATGGCCGCTGTCTAGGCTATGCACTTTATACGTGTATACAATTCTTCAGACCCTTTTGAGTAAATCTGGTGACGAATCAAACAAATAATTTTAAAAATGAATAACAGAAAGAAAGCAGCTTCACGGTAAAGGAAAGGAATCGGATGTTGTTTATTGGATTGTGAACAAAGGGGGAAGAGGGAGGGGCAGCAAAAAAAAAAATGAACTGCAAGGGAAGGTTTTCAGTCAATAAGACTGCGTCAACAAATTTGAGACAATCTGGTGATGGCAGTTGACGTAAACACAACCGTTTATGGATGTTTTTGAATTCATGGAGATGGAACTTGATAATGTGTGTGTGTGTGTGGGGGGGGGGGGGTCTGGATGTGGGTGTGTATGTGATAGAGAGATAGAGAGAGAGAGATAGAGAGAGAGAGAGAGAGAGTGTGTGTGTGTGTGTGTGTGTGAGCGAGAGAGAGAGAGTGTGTGTGTATGTCGTGTGTGTATGTGTATGTGAGAGAGAGAGAGAGAGAGAGTGTATGTGTGAGAGAGAGAGAGAGAAAGAGAGAGAGAGAGTGTGTGTGTATGTGTGTGGCTGTATGTGTGTGTGCGTGTGTGTGTGTATGTATGTGTGTGTGTGTGTGTGTGTGTGTGTGTTTGTGTGTGTTATCTATTATGTTGTTGTTCCTATTTCTTTTCTTGATAATGTATATCATGCGGGTGTCTACTTGTGAGCGCGTCCACTTTTGGCGCACAAGAAATGCTGAGGATAAAGACACGAGTGAGTGTTGTATATTATCAGACGAAAGAAGAAAAGGGAACTTTTGCAATGACGAGACATTTTGACCCGATGTCTGGTATGAAAGCAAATTATTGTCGGTGTATGTGGGTAGGCGTACGTGAATGGGTTAGCACGGGGATGGGTGGGGGGGGGGGAGGGAAGGTAAGCCTCAGCCTGGTAAGTAGTAAATGTATGTCCTTGAGGTGCAGTTGGCTGTTGGAAGCGAATTAGTAATCTCTTTTGGAACGTCCCATCGATTCTTTCCATACAGATACACGTGCGATGAAGGCAATCCAGGCAGACGTGCGGTGATATCGTGAGCACGTTGCGTTATTTCATTGACCAGAAGCCTGGGAAGACTGCTAGATGTATCGACAAGAAAATTTGCCCGCTAAGTGGGCAGCGGAAACTAGTCCGTCGCGTTTCCATGGAAACTGCCTCGTGCGTAGGTACCGCGTCACAAGATGGATATCAGCCGATGATAACGTCATCATTTTTTTTCCTGCTGCACTGTTCGATAATCTAGGTCAGGAAACTCCCCTGAGCCAGCCAATCAGAAGGCACGTTCTAAAATATATATTTTTAATGATGCACTGATGAGTCAGGATTCAGAGATGCTTACCTGAATACAGCTTTCTAAAGATCACCGGTGGTCTACCGTGTGAATACGTTATGTGGGCATTTAGATCTAGATCTTACAATGTAGACGCTATTCACAGTTATAAGGGCACAAGCGGGCCCTCGATTACTTAAGATCATACAAATATCGATTTTCGGGGTTTGAGTTAATCAAACAGATGATAGCCTCCCCCGTGAAAAGACAACATCGTCGACACTGAGAGAGGTCAGTTCGTGGTAAAAAAAAAACAACCTAGTGTCCGAAGGGGTTAGACAAAATCTCGTTGATTTGCCGAAAACAGCATAGTGAAGAATAGCCCGTAGTTGCATAAATACATGAAACCGTAGGTCACTTTCCCTTCATGCTTTCTTGTTGGCCACCTTCAGTCTCGGAAGACTATGGTATTTTGTGCCCCACTTTGAGGCTCGATGTATTTCTGCACCATTTTCCACTGACCAGATGCATGCCTGGTACACTGACATGTTGGTGTAAGTTGTCAAACTTTTGTTTTCTCATGCTTACCTGTTAAGACGTGCCATTGCTGATAAGGCCTTTCCTATTCTTTTGTTTAATTCAGCTTCAAGAGATGGTTTGCTGGTGATGGTGGTACCCAAGTAGGTAAATTCCTGTACCTCGTTTAATGTATGGTCTCCAATTTTTATTTCAGGGGTATCTGTGACATTCTGTCCAAAGATTTCTGTCTTTTTAGACTGATTGTAAAGCCAAAGGCTGTGGGCTACTAGGGCTGCGTCGTCTGCAAAGAGCAGCTCTGGAATTAGTACTTGTCGTGTTTTAGTCTTAGCTTTCAATCGTTGCAGATTGAACAGATTGGCATCTGATCTAGTATGGAGGTAAACACCATCCTCTGACGTACCATAGGCGTTTGACAGCACGATTGTGCCAGGCCACAGCCTTGCTTGACGCCACTCAAGATAAGGAAGGATCCTGACGTTGATCCGTTAAACTGAACGGTTCCCCTCATTGCTTTCATAAACACCAACATGGGCTTTTGTGCTCGACGATAATATACTTGGTTTTGTTGTTTTTGTTGGGGAGAATACCGGTATATATTGTATGTATGGAACCAGGTCGATTGTTATTTACATCTGCCTACGTCAAACTGCACAAACATGCTCCAGACGAACACATTATACAATAGAAAATAATCTTTGGAAACAAAATAGGTATAATTGCTCGGTGGAAGCCACACGTCAAGCGAACACAAATCTTTGTATATATATTCTTAAAGTGTCAAGTAACCCAGGATAATTTTTATAGTAAAAGTGATGAACAAATATAAGGGAGAACAGACAGAAATATAGAGACACTTTGATTTACACAAAAAATGCTGAATTTTTACCAGGGATCAATGAAAAAGAACGGAATCACGAAGACTATTATTATTTATATCTACTCTTGGCTTGGTATCGAGAGGAAACCGCTGCCCTTCATGACAACTTCAATGTAAACAATGTAAACGGGAATTAAGTAAACAATACGAATTCGTTACAGCCAGCTCTGTTCTTAATGGGCACTCTTCTTCCTACACGTCTCTGGCGTCACTGAAGGTCAGCTACAGTCCAAACTAGTAAAAAGAAAAGTATTAATTATTTTATAATTAGGCGGCAAATAGCTTGAACATGCTTCCATTTCTCACAGACTCCAACAATGGACACTTAGATATGTGCCCGAGCTGTCATTCTAGCTAATTTTGCTCTGGTCTGAATATTATGATCGTGACCAACATAGCAAGAGGGACATTAACCCGTAATTTGGAAGATACATTACTTCCGGGTTCGTGTTTTAATCGGTGTTATAATGGTGTTGAATTTCGCCCGGGCGTTCACCAGACTGGCCATGAATATATGGACCTCAGGATCTATCGACTTTATCCTGGAAGACAAGGGAGCTCGATCTCAACTAACAAAGTAATAAGGGTCTAAAGTAGGTGAGCAACAACCTTGAGTTTGCACAAGTGATATTTTACCCCGACAGACCTGATTCATTCCAAAGCCTTCTCAACCTCATCTGAAGCATACTGGTGAGGCTTCGTGGTCGGCGCCCACACCAACATACTCACAAATCTGTCACTGTCTATAGTCAGGTACCCATTTTACACCTGGGTGGGGTGAGAAATGTGCGACAAAGTGCGTTTTTCCAAGATAAATAAATTATACCTGGTGGTGGATAAGAACATGCTCTCACATCCAAATCGGGTCAGCACGCCCTGGATTCAAACCCAGGACCTTAGACTCGAGAGGCCAACTCACTAGTAAAGTTATTAAAAACCGTCGAGAAGGTTTCAATTGCCCCTAGTATAAATGTGTTTTTTTCCCATGTGTTACTTGACATTTCAAAGTAGATATATATTTGTGTGTGTGTGTGGGGGGGGTGGGGTATGTGTGTGTGTGTGTGTGTGTGTGTGTGTGTGTGTGTGTGTGTGTGTGTGTGTG
>JAUELK010222139.1:0-10048 GCA_031471215.1 Gastropteron pacificum | reverse complement strand
TGTAACAATGGCGTGGAGGCTCTCTCCTCACACACCTGAGGGAACAATGGCAATGTGGTGGTTAGCGACAAATTATGAAACAATGGTGTGGTGGTTAGCGACACATTATGTGAACGACTACCTACAAAATGGTCTCCATGCAAAGCTTTTATTTTTTTAAAATCGGACAGATAGAATATGATCAAGGCAATCTCATCTAAAAATAAAATAAAAGCTTGATGATCAACAATTTAGACAATTGATTTATAAGGTGAATTAACTCTTGAACCATGCTTGATGTAGATTTGATCCAACAATGACACTGTTTAATAGTTTAACTACAAATGTTCCAATGCTGTAAGTATGGTGACATCATAGATGGCGGGAAAATATGAACTGCGTCTCACTCACCGGCCAATCTGTGATCTCGTTAGGCCACTCAAAGGGAGGAGAGGAGGCAGGCTTGTTACAGAAGCTGGACACAAATGTCAACAACACCATGGTTAACATTTAAAGCTTAATCAGGGATACTGTGATCCACAAAAAATCTCTATTGAAGAGAACTACAGAGAATTTCTTCTCTTGTCTTAAGCTCATTTTGAATGTTCTTACTGAGGCCAAGTCACACACATTAAAGTTTTTTTTGAAAAGGCCTACCGTTCACATGTGTGGTCCACTACTAGTTCTTCACTCTTTGAGTGGTCTTATAGACCTACAGAGCCATGGCAGTCCAGCTCTGCAACCTGGGATTGGAGGACCTCAAAAATGGCCCCTTGTTCATGCAATTGTGCAATGCAGTCACAAGACCCCTCTGGACCAGATGACTGCTATATGCAATGCAGTCTGAGTTGATACTGCCAATATCGAGACAACATTGAGACATCCGTGGTCACAACCATGATTTAGGACTGAACCAGGTGTACATCACTCATCATTTTCTGTAGCTCTGGTGTTTGAACTTGTGTGAAAGAAAACATAAAGTTTACCACAGTGAGTACATGGGCATTCATGTTGTCGTTGTTGTTGTTGTTGTCTAATCCCTTTTGCTGCGAGCTGGTTGCCCTTGACAGCCACTGAGTGCCTCTCGGATGAAGTTGCAGGTTTTCATTAGTTGCTGGGCTTCTGTGTACAGAGTGTTCATAAATGGGCATTCATAAATCATATGGTAAATATATCATTATAAAATCAACAGAAACTACTCACTCTGGGTCCTGACCACAAACGGCTCCACTTGTCCTGTTGTGTCCAGGGCCTGGTTCATCTGACGTCCACTTCACCCAGCGAGACAAGATTTTCTGAAACATTGCATTAACACTTGTCAGAGAATTCAATAATTATATGTGTGTTAATTTATAAACTGTACACTACTTTCCTTATATTACCCAAACTAAGGCACAGAACGCCTGGAGAAGGAGGCTGACACCCGATAGATGGGTTTTACAGCATACTATTAGCCCAACATGTAGGCCTACTTGCTCAAAATAACAATGATAATAGAAACAATCGTCAGAATTCATGTAGCAGTTTCTCACTCCATACTCCCACAACACATAAGTACCCTGAAAGACCGGATTCGTCCCAGGGTGGCATACTCACATATTGCTAGTTCTACCTGATCAGCTCTTACGGCACCATACTGCCAAGTTCTTTTACTTTCCATGGTAAGTCATCCTGGGAAGCATGCTGGTAGAGATGCCTGATTAGCGCCCACACCAACATTCAACATACTGACATACTGCCAAATTCTTCAAGTGTCTATAGTCAAGTACCACACAGACACTCACACTGCAGTCTGTCTCCACCGACTGGCGACAGCCTCCTCCATCATTCCTGACACAGCAGCCAGAGTTGCTCTCTTCCTGCCTGTCCAGTCCTATAGCTTTCTGAAGGTTGTCGTCCACACGCATGCACGGAGAGTATTTGGCACCCAGATGGATCAAGTCAGCCTGGAGCACACGAAAACATCAGACATCAAACAACTGGAACCAGTAGACAGCATGGACATAGCTGACACCAGAAAATATTGAAAAAGGAGGAACTTTCCACGACCGGGGGGAGGGGGACGAAACGAATTCTAGTCATTTTTACCAGAATATTTCAAGAATACACTCTATCTTCTCACAATCAAGCAGAGAGAGACGCTTAAAACGGAAGGAAGTTAAAAAATCGGAAAGGCAAGTGCGCAAGCGAATCGGTAAAATGAAAATTGTCCTTCCGCTATATCTTTTTTCCCGTCGGCTAATAAATAATTTGCATTGTTGCGGTGTCCGCTATGTTACAGTAGCAGCTCGGAGCCAAATAGCGTCGGAATAGCAAAGGAGAGAGTATTTCCGCTAAATAATGGAAAAGTGGCAGCTATGCATGGAAAGTATACGGATGGGAAGGAAAGAAGAAGAAGAAGAAAAAAAGAAATCTCTAAGCATATCATGTACTACAGTTCTTGAAATATATGTTATGCTAATACACATTGGAAGGGGGGAAAAGCTAACATACAAAATCAACAAGCAAACAACATACAAGGTGGCACCTTCGTTTTTTTTCAACTCAAACTTTCTAAAAACTATTTCCATTCTAACAAACAAACAGAAGCAAAGCAAGAGTTCAAAGCCTTTTTTTGACATGATCAGGATAACATGTTATGAGTATCCAGGCTTGCCAACTTTTGAGAAACTGAATTAGGGATTGGGACATCACCCCCACCCACTCTACGCACACATCCGCATGTGACGCCAGTCACCAGTAACATTCTGTAGTAATCCAATATGTATTTTTGCTTATTCCCAACCAGTCAGCAAGTGTCCACTAAGTAGGTCCTATTGTGTGTATCCATCATTTTCTGTCCATGTTTATACCAAATAAGTCACTTGTTAACCAGGTCCTTAATATGTCATCTAGATACTATGAGTAGGCAGCCTCATCACAAAATATTACCCTGGCCTGAAATATGTATTACATCTGCACTTCTATGGGTCAGACTGAATGATCTTTGCTCTCTTTCTTTGTGAAGGTTTGCATGAGTCATGACTCTTTAGTGGAGTTTTCAGTTTGGTGCTTGTTGGCATTTTCACATGAGCTTGCAGCTGGCGTTTCTTTGCACTCACCATCAGTACAACAATCTAGGGTGGGTCACTTCAGAAAAAGATCAGCAAAATGTGATCCATCTGATACAGCTATTATGAAATATGACCCTCTTGAGCTAGGCATGCTGAACCTAGATTCTAATCAGATTAGTGTAGGTTCTAAACCTGGAGATAATCTGATAAGCCTGCCAACCAGGTATCATCTTTCATATAACTACTAGAAACTTCAGTGGAGATCTATGATACACCTGTCATGGAGGCTAACAATATTGAGAGTAAAAGTGTAATATTGCAGGTCACTTTTCTGTAACATGTTGTACATGGACTTGTGGGTTGTGTTTTTTGGTACTTTCATTATATATATTCACTCTATGCACAATGAAACAACATTCTGACTGTGTCGAGTCTTTACCTTTTTGTACTTTTAAAATGAACTTTGAACTATCAACATTGAGTATATTGTGCTAGCAGCTGCATAACTTCAGATCTTTATCTCCATCATGTAGCAAAGAGTACTACATGCATATGAAGAACACTTGACTCACTTGTCGAGGTCCAATCCAAAGGTTGTCCTTTTCCACATGTGTCTCTGTTTGAATAGCCAGATTGGGCATCTTCACCTGAAATAGTTCATAAGCCAACATTCAGGTTAATATTGGTAATAGGTATTAAAGAAAGGTCAAGTGTATGTGAGTAAGAGTAAGAGCGACTAAAAATAAAAGATTCTGACACTAAACAATGCTGACAATCTATAAGTTAGGATGTAAAATATAGTGTTTCTTCTTCTCCATTGTTTGCAATGACAATTGATTTTCCAACTCAAATTCAAAAAATGAACATGAAACAAATTTCACCTGAGCTTTGAGCTGAGTCTTACATCCCTGGTATCCTTACCTGGACCATGAGTAAGTTAAGAAGACTTAAACTCTAATTCTTGAATTATTGATGACAAAATCAACCTAGCAGGTTACTAATACATTTCAAAGTGTCTCCAGCTCACCATTGGTTTGGTTTGTTTTAGTTTGAGCTTTACACCCTTAGCGACACTTTAAGATCATATAAGAGGTAGGTCCTATATTCTAATGTTTGTCTCCGATAGGAAGCGAGTGGACAGCCATGAAAACTGCCCATGCGACCCATATTCAGAATGCCCTCACCGGGATTCGAACCTGGGTCGTCCGCTTGGAGACCAAACTCGTTAAACAAAGCTATTAACCATTCTATTCGGCCACCGCACTTCCCTGACCATTAGACCAGAAAATGTGATACAAATGAGGACTATCATTACTATTTTCATGTAAGTTACATTCTGAACTCAAAAGGCTGACAAAAAAACAAACCCCGAATTGATTAACTGGGTAAAACGAGCAAAACTTTCTTTAAAAATTAGCAAAGAAAAGAGGTGAAGTGCATCTGTGTAACTATAAGAATGACATACATCTCTTGTTTCCTCTGTGGTTGACACTCCAATGGGAGCAATACCATAGACAGCGATTGCCACAATGAAGACAACCACTTGAACAAAAGTCACCCAATATGTGAAGTAAGGTCTGAAAAACAGGATACAGCCACAATTAAAGCATGTAACATGTTTTCCTTTTACTAACCCACTTATAGATCTCACTCACTATTACAGAATTGTGTTTTCATTATTTTCATTTCTCAAACTACTTCAAAGCTACCCCTAAAAAAAACCCAAACAAAAGCAATCCAACAAAATGCTATACTATGAATACATAGGAACTAACTATTACTAGGTCAATTTACTATTTTAATATAGAGCATTATGTTTATGTCACAAAGTTGTATTAGCACATAAGAAAGCACCACTTTTATTGTATGAGACAAGAACGTTACACAAAATTGTAAATAAACTGTGCATTCTTGATTTTGCAACATGCCTGAAACAATTGAATGCACTACAAGATCTAAATATGACAGATGAGAAAGGCCAAGACAAAAGTATGAAACAACATGTCATGAAATATATTTGCAATGAATCAGAGGAGGTACAAGACAGCAAAAGATCATACGATCAGCTTCGAATATACCACTGCACTCCATCCAATCACCAATACACGAAAGTAACTTAATAAGACCATTCCTGACACAAACCCTTGCTCAACCTTAAGAATAAGCCCAATGTTATTACAATTCAATTCTCACCATCTACAGAAGTTCCTATCGTATCAATTATGTCTCAGAGGTGGTTCACAAGCCAAGGGGTATCAGAACAAGAGGAATAAAGCGAGAGATGAAGTAAGAGTAGTAGGAGATCTTAAAATGTATAGTGCTCTTATCTGCCCCTATCTAGTTTCTAGCATGCTTGATTGGTTGAGTTAACAACTAGAGCTGGTAGAGAGAGTCAGAAATAAGAAACTACCAAAATGTATGCACTACTTACAAGATAGACCAAGAGAAGAAATAAATGATTGAGTCTGTGAATCTCTTTACACAGCAAACCTGTGTACTGATGTGATCATAGACACCTTTTCAAAACACACTTCACAACCATGCTTTCAGACTGAAGTGAAAAGAAGATAGAGAAATGAGTACGCCTACTTTGCTGTTATTCTTATGATCCTTTTGACTGTTGTCCACAACTACTGTAGATGGTAAAGACAGAAAAATGTAGGAAAGAAAAATTGTGCCCTGATATGTCTAATCTAAATCAAAAGGCAAACAAACCAAGGTGCAAGTGAAGTTAGCATTGCAATCGCATCATCTAAGGAATATGCAGAACGTTTACTAAAAAAAGCCACTGAATTTCTAGGAGTTTCATGTTTTTTCCCTTGTTTGCGAATATTTGACAGTATGTTCTGCAATTGCACAAGCCATTCAGTTGAGAGGATCAATAGACTTATCAATCATTTACCTAGCCTTGCCAAAGAATTAGGGTGGACAAAAAACATCTGAAGAAAAATAAAATATGTTAAAATGACAAAATGATACAATGACATTTGAAGGAATATTAGTGAGTTCTTGAGGATTACTTGAATTACTGTATGCTTCCAATCAAGCAACATACAACAAAAATGCTGTTGGATTTAAGTCCACAGAAATGGAAGAAGTATTAAAATATAAGCAACAAAAATGATTGAGTGACAAATGCACAGGACTGCAAAACTACGGATTTTAAGTTTTATGAACAATGGTTACTACAGATATACATATAACAACAATAGCATCCCATTATTAGTATGTGAAGAAAAATAAATGGACCAAAAACATACAATAAATACAAAAGAATTAAACAAAAAGAAGATTGAAATGGAGAAAAAAAGGAATCCACATGACAAACAAATGACACTTAGAGGACAGGAGACAAACATGATAATTGTAAAGGTAATTTCAAAAAAGGTGTGAAATGGGATTTGCAATTCAAAAATTTAAAAATATAATTCGACAAATGTGGACACTGGGCATTGACAATACCAGGAATAAGGAATTAATATATTAAGAGGGTGGATTGAAAAGTCTGGCCTGTTTTGCGATATTTTCCAAAGTAATGAATTGACCACAAATTTTGTTTAAATAAATTTATTTGCATTTTTGCTCTTTACTTGAGTAGCTCAAGGAATTACAATATCACAATGAGAATAATAAAGTAAATACATGTAATTCGTTTACAAACAACATGATGTAAATACATAATTGTTACGCATAAATTTGAGAATATTTTTACACCATGTAGCCTAAAACGTAAAATGGGTTTTAAAAATGTTAGCAATTTACAGAGATAATAGATAAGCATACGTATAAGAGAGGAGAATATATATATAGATATTTAATATATGTAGTATAAAGCGATAAGAGGATAGTGAATGGGTATTACAAATGTTAATAATTTACGGAAATATAGATATACATAATATTATATACATTAGTTTAAAAATGATAACAAATCATAGAAATGTAATTTATAAGTGTAGTATATATGCTTCAGCCAAAGGGCTACTAAAAATGTAAGTAATTTATAGAAATATAGACATAATACATATAAATTAACTTGAAAATGATAACAATTCACAGGAATTTAATGTATAAGTGTAGCATATCAGTGATGCCAACTGCCCAAGAAAAATTTTACTGAACTTTTTTACTGGATCGGTGGTCGGCGTAAAACTAAAACCATCTTATTAATTATTATTCAAACAAGAAACAATTCTTTACAAAACACAGCGGATCTAATCTAGATTTACATTTTTGGCTAAAGGAATGCCACTTTTTACTCAAGTATACTATATTTTGTGTCTAGTCGGCCGGCAATGATAAAAACAAATGGAAACAGGCGTGAACTTCCGGTTTTATAAGTGTTCTCGCACACAAACTCTTTCGCTTTTACGGAAAATTATATTTTCGCACTTCCGTAACATCGTGTCTCGACAGTCGCGGCTCCCATCGGAGTGAGAAATGACGGAAAATACGGACATTTTTATGGACAGATTTTTTTATACGGAATTCAGTAAATTTACGGAAAATTGGCATCACTGGCATATGTTTCAGCCAAACTTGTTTAAAAATTTGAGTTTTTAACAGTCTTTTGAAAGTTTGAAGTGATTGCGCCGACTAAATGCCACGTGGCAGATTGTTCCACACTCACAGGGTGGGGGAGTGCACGTTGGCCGAATTTCTTTAGGTGTGTTCTTGGTGTGATCATGTCATTTCTGGCTGTATGACGAATGTGGCAAAATCTTGTGGAATCTGAATCGTGCAAAATCATCTAGAGTCTTGTTGCTTGTGTGCGGACGAGCATTGTCGTGATTTAGAATGGTCGCGTTACCAGGTCGAATTCGTGTTTATTTTGCTTGAAGCTTTTGGAGAGTCTCGACGTACCGATCAGAGTTGACAGTGTTGCCTTGTTCCAGAAATCCCATGTTAACTACTCCTTTACAGTCCCAAAACACGGTCAAGAGCACTTTGCCAGCGGATCGAACGACTTTGAACTTCTTTGGACATAGCGAATCCTTATGTCTAAACCCCATTGACTGTTATGTGCTTTCTCCTGGGTCATAATGGTGGACCAATGATTCATCTCCAGTGACGATTCGATGGAGAAAACCGTAGCCCTCTTCCTCATAAAGCCAACAATTGTTTCATCAAAAGTTCCTGCTTCGACGCCATGTTTTCCTCGCCGACATCTGACCCCACATACATGTGACGTTCATGGCAATTTCTAAGAGATGTGATGTAGCACGAATATGAAACTCATGGGGTGGAGAGTAATGATGAGATACGTTGTGTGCGAATTATTTGAACACCATACCGCTTAGTTTAGAAAATATCACAAAACAGTCCACACTTATCAATTCACCCTCGTATTTCAAAAAGAGAAAGTAATAATGAGCCAAACGCAACTAGACTTACCTGTGGTCATCCAAATTGTCCATCTGTTTCTTCACGTCTTTGGTAATGTAAGTGCTCTTCAGTCTGCGACCCATCAGGCGGCCCAGCACACCCATCCCCACCTGTCTCTTGTCACGACTGCCTGCATTTTCCACTACCTAGATCATACATCATTTAAAAATTTCAACAAGAACCACACTACTATATTTCTAGATAAAAGCACTTTGCATCAAGCTCAACTGTCGATACTTCGCACAAAGCATGCTATCAAAGGAACTTTATGAATTTAGTTCAATACAAGAATTAATAATAATAATACAAAAATATTTAACATCTAAAATGAAAGAAAAGAAGATTGATGTAATCAATAAGCCCAGAAATAAGACTGTATGAGAAAAGATCTAAGGTTCTTCTACCTTGTATTTGAAAATCCAGATCTTCAAAGGTGTAATCCCGATTTGTGTTGGGTTTTTTTCCAACCCAAAGTCCCTCCAATACCCTTTAGAATGTGTTGATACCTGAGTCTGATAAGATTCTATTCTAAGCCTGATGTGTAGTAAGAAAAAAGTGACTAGAGCAACTTTGCGCAGACCTTCTGTTTGATCTTGGAGAGTCCGAAGCCATCAGGGACATCTACCCCCGGGGTGGAAGGGATGGCTTGAGGTGGCTGACGTCTCCAGCCTGGAGCCATGGGACCTCCTGTCAGACTGGGGCCCCTGGCACACACAAAACATACAGGATACTATTAACGTTGTGTGTCTTCAAGTTTTACTTTTAGCTTAGTTTTACACAACAAGGGACACTTTTTTTAGGTCACATTAGAGGTGGGACCTACATTTAAACATCTGTCTCCCGATGGACGGGGTGGACAGCCATGAAAACTGCCCATGTGATTCATGTTCAGAATGCCCTCATCAGGATTCCAATCCGGGTCACCTCCTTGGAGACGAAACTTGTTTACTCAACATGTTAACCATTCTGCCAATGCACTGTCCATAATGTTGTAATCTGTTTATATTCTAAACTAGCTGATTTACCCAGTGTTGCCTGGGGGGGACACTATAATATACTTATGATTGTATGATGCACACAAACTCTAAAAACACAAAGAAATGACACTGAAATGGGTGAACTGTTGAAATAGTGAAACTGCAGACAACCATTACTTTTCTGCTCTCATTCTATCAGGTTTTAGATGGACAAGTCACCTGCATATCGCGGCAATATTGTCAATAGGCCTACCCGGTACCAAGTACAAAGATTGTACCCATAATGATGGCTTATTAAGTTGAGATGTTTCAATCTAGATAGATCTTGGCCTTAACAGGTTGCGAATCCCAGACAAATTCGTTTGGTTGAATTGAAAGTTTGAACTGATGAATGACATTTCTTCTTTGAAAGTAAATAAAAGTTGCTATGACTTGAAGATAATAGACAATTTCCTATGCTAGGGCCATGTTCACTGTTTTTAGACTCCACCAAGCAAACGCTGAAAAAACGAAAATATGACAGTCCCTTTGGTTGTAAAGATATTGTCAACTGTTGCAAAAAAAAGACCAAAAAAAAATATAACTAGAAGACCCGTTGCAGCTTCGCTTGCAAAAGATACAATGAGCACATAGATAAGATGAGATAGTGAACGT